>JAVTVY010012193.1:0-50613 GCA_036873755.1 Hanleya hanleyi | reverse complement strand
GGCATTTCATTAAGGTACGTGTATACGGTGAGTGAAGAGACTCGTCCAACACGTATAGATTATGACTATAAGTTCTTTGTATTCTCCGAACCTTGCCGAAAGGGAGACCGTTTGACAGGTGACCTTTTGATCCGCGCGTGCGCACTGCCGGGGATGACGCGCACTTCCGGACAACCCGCGTGATGACGCGCGCGCCGCGCGCGCTGGGGGGCGCCGGGGCGGGGCCGCGCCGGGAAAAACAAAACCCGGAGGGTTGAACATACGGACGTCTAAGAGGAAACATTAGGAACTCTTCTATGTTTGGAGGTAGTTTTAGTGAAAAACCCGGAAGTGACGTCACAACCCCCACGTGACCTGCGTATATACTCCTGTAAAATAGAGCCGATTTTATTTCTTTGGAGGGGCAAGGTCAATAGGACTTGCGCTTTTTATACTACTAAACTGTGAAGTAGATTACATCTTACATAGGCCTTAAGGCCGTGATATGCATATGAAGTATTCTGGGGCATGGTCAGTACTTCTCAATTTTCCCTTCGTCTACTACTCGCCGATTTTTTATTTTTTTATTTTTTTTATTATTATTATTATTTATTTATTATTTATTTTTTTTTTTTCTCCGTTTTATTGTCAAATGCAGGTATTCAAATGATTTGACAAATGATAGCGTACAAACGATGTAAACATAGGGAAAATTATTTGAGAAATTGTAGTTTGTTTCAATCAGCTGGTATGCAAAAGAATCTCATAGCGGCGTTCCAGGACAGCTTCAACACTGGACGCAAATTGTTTCCTGCAAGATAATAAAATAAAAAATAATAAGGGGAGAAAAAAAGTCTGCGCAGGTGGGACTCGAACCCAGGTGTTCTCGATCAACAGCTCAATGCGTTTCCATTGAGCCACGACCATGTTGTTGCTTTATAAAGATGTTAACTTCAACCAGAGTTGTATGGTTGGAATAATTCATTTGTTCATTTGAATTAACGTGGTACTACCACGATAAAAAACATGCTAAAAAAAATAACCAGGCCCAACCCAAAGATAATATATGCCACCCTACGCTACGTAACTGTTGCTAAAACCATATAAGGGGGTTCCCGGTAAATTTGAACAAATGATGACGTCATGACCGAAATATCAACAACGCAGTTTCCACCGAGGCCGTGTCTTGGCCAAAACCGATAATGTCGGTGTGAATTTCAATGGATGTAGGCGAAATAAACGTAAGCTATCCTTCTATCACACACAAACTCATGTTAGCCGCTCTCAAATTTTCGTACAGGCCTTATTGCGAGAACTTGTGCGAGACGTGTGCACGAAAATTACGTGCGAAATCAGGCCTATTTTCTCATCGCATGGGCGGAAACAACTGCCGATCTAAGGAAAAATATTACCTCAAAGGCAGCAACCGAATTAGCAATGAAAGCCTGAACAATTATATTTTCAATGAATACAAGGTTGTCTTGAGAAATATATCTCAAAATATGATTAATTAATGATTTTCCATCATGACAAACGAAAAACCGGCTTCCAACAAACATGGCGGCGGGTATTCGAAGCTCGAAGTCAGAAAATTGCCAAACTTCAAAAATTCAGATCTCATCAACCAGAACGTCTTATGTGCTCACAGTTATTGACAATATCGTAAAATATGTATACTTGCTAACCTTAGTTGGATTCGTCATGAAATCATTTAGGAATAAGTAATTCGGGCACTTTTTGTGACATAGCAAAACGAAGATGACAGCCGTTTCCCTTTTCGCTGCGATGGTTTACACGAAAAACCGGCTCAGTTATAAAAATCCGTATCTCCGTAAATATGAAATGTCCAAACTTTTTACGTCAAGACAATATTCTCTTATATGTGTACTTCCTATTTCCCGCAGGAATTTATGCAATATAAATTTTATCTCTGTATCCATTGTCTTAAATTATATTATTTTGTTATTATTATGGCATTTGCCATACTCTATATGTGAGAGAATAGAACTTTATTTATGCTAATCAAAGCGCCCGCAAGGAGTCAACAATCAAAACATTACAAAAATTCCAACATTACCTATCAAAACAGCCCTCCCCATACCCGAGATACATACCACTAAACAATATATCATGTAATATACAAGTACCATGGTTTATATTTTGTTTTGCTTACTGCTGGTGTCACTTGGGAAGATAGACACTTTATGTAGGAACTCAGCTACAGCTAAACAAATCCGTGGACTCTCATTGCTAAGTATCCAGGTAAATTGAGTCGAGCAATAAAAAGAATTGAATTGACTTGTTTGTATTATTGAAATTACCTTGTATACGTAATATATAGTAATTGTTCACCTGAATAAAACATTGTTTCACGTTCTATCAGAATTCACGCATTATTTATTTGTAGCCGAAAAATAATGTTTTTATCAAACTGAAAAATCTTTCAGACCTTCAAGGAGGGCCCCTTGAAGACTGTCGAATTATCCACACCACCCCAAATTTATAAGCCGATATTCTATTCTGTGAAATACTATAGCGGGATATGAAAACGCACTGAATCACACGTGCACTCGCAACAATTCGCAACAGTGTAATGAAATGTGTTCATTTTTTAGGCGCTCATTTTCTACGACCTATACAGCCAACGTGGTTTATTAATATGCACACACATATGTTTTCTTATAGTTCATTGGCTGAACACCCTCTGTTTTGCCACACCCACCCCACGTGGGTGTATGGGAGGGAGAAATTCATCTACCGTCACACCCCAGAAACAGAAAACCGCTGGGGTGTCGACACCATGACACCAGGAAGAGCCAGGAAACATGTGTGTGTGTGCCGTTGGCCGAAATCATTAGCTTGATAGTTTAGTGCGTTCATTTCATTCATGTGGTAAACTGAACACCGGATTTACCGATGGAAATATCTGTGAATTTCGAAAAAATCCGTGACAAGCCAAGAAACAGAAAACCGCTGGGATGTCGACACCAAACCAGGGAGCATGTGTGTGCCGCTGACCAAAATCATTAGCTTCATAGTTTAGTGCGTTCATTTCATCCATGTGATATACTGAACACCGGATTTACCGATGGAAATATCTGTGAATTTCGAAAAAATATATATGGAATGAGATTCGTGGTGATACCCATATTTTTTTAGGATACGAATGCATCGTGATGAAGGCTTCATGGTGTGTTATACCCACCTAGGAAAAAAAACAGCCCCCAGATATGCATCAAACGCCCGGGAGTATGGAATATAGGTATACATCTGGACTAAACTCTTTTATCAGGTAAGCTAGACTTTAGTACTATACTTGCGTTGAAACCCATGCAGACAACCTATTCAAATGTCAATGCATTGGCAACATAGCGTCGCACGAAATATACGCGCCCCTGTTGACCAGGATTTTTTTATACTCCCACAACAACAGACAATTTGAAGACAATTTTCTAGCGGGGTGTTTTCTTGAACATAATTGCTGTAATATACTCTTCTTTTTGTGGACACTAAATATAGGGGAGAAAATGGCAACATTGTGACCAAACCATAACAGTTGACAGCTGTAAAAATAGATACCGTGGCATAAAATGAGAGAGAACATTTCAATCTGCCAATTTTCGAGATGAAAATTTTTTCTTGACGAAATAGAAATGAACGCGAATCTATATTCTACAAAACATATTTTCTTGACGAAATAGAAATGAACGCGAATCTATATTCTACAAAACATTTTTTCTTGACGAAATAGAAATGAACGCGAATCTATATTCTACAAAACACTAGAAAATATTAGCGTAGATGAATTTTTTTAGACTCATTTTAGACTGTTTTGTGCTTTCATTGAAAGTGAAAACACATCTCGAAAAGTGTGTAGCAGTGTCGATATAAATCTTCAACCTAGATGTAAAAAATAGATACCGTGGCATAAATTAGAGAGAGCATTTCAGTACACCTCAAAAAAATGAAACCTGGACGGGTATCCTTCATCTCGAGGGGACGCAAGTTCGATTCTTGCTTTCATTATGTTAGTATGTGTTGGACATGTGATCTTTAAATTTTATTATCATCAATACACCTAAACGGTATAGTTCAACCCCACCCCCAGCCCAACCGATGCCCCCTCCCCTAAGCTTCACTTTGATACCTCACTCGACCCCATCGGACCATTTTATCTAGGGACTACTTTTTCTCCGCGGAGGCGACCGCATCACCGCCAGACATGACCTCATCCCCGCGGAGGAATACACAGAAAAAAAATCACCACAGCCGCCATCTTAAACCCACCACCCACCACCACCACAGCCGCCATCTTAAACCCACCACCCACCACCACCACAGCCGCCATCTTAAACCCACCACCCACCACCACCACAGCCGCCATCTTAAACCCACCACCCACCACCACCACAGCCGCCATCTTAAACCCACCACCCACCACCACCACAGCCGCCATCTTAAACCCACCACCCACCACCACCACAGCCGCCATCTTAAACCCACCACCCACCACCACCACAGCCGCCATCTTAAACCCACCACCCACCACCACCACAGCCGCCATCTTAAACCCACCACCCACCACCACCACAGCCGCCATCTTAAACCCACCACCCACCACCACCACAGCCGCCATCTTAAACCCACCACCCACCACCACCACAGCCGCCATCTTAAACCCACCACCCACCACCACCACAGCCGCCATCTTAAACCCACCACCCACCACCACCACAGCCGCCATCTTAAACCCACCACCCACCACCACCACAGCCGCCATCTTAAACCACCCACCACCACCACAGCCGCCATCTTAAACCCACCACCCACCACCACCACAGCCGCCATCTTAAACCCACCACCCACCACCACCACAGCCGCCATCTTAAACCCACCACCCACCACCACCACACCCCATGTGACACAATACTCGCTTCTGATTGGCTGTCGCGTGACGTCACAGAGGTCATATGCAAATTTCTGAGGTCAATAAGAAGTTAAATACGCTTTGTATACTACTCACGCCTCCCTCACCCCTCACCCCCAATAATTCTTGAATATGAGCGGGCTGCATATCGAAGATCCCTCCCTCTCCCCACAATGCTGTTGACAATATAGTAGGCCTACTGAGCTAAATACAAATGCGCACATACCTGAGAGCATGTATCAACAACAGAACGTAGAATATCACAAATAGACGGTGGCTATACCAAAATAACTTGTAATTGTTATTCCTGCAGAAAAGATGAAATGGGTGTTAACAGAACATATTTACTCAATTATTCAACATATGATTGTACCATAGACATGTGCAGAAGCAAATGATGGAATATATGACCTTGACCTATTCTCTAAAGGTTATATTCTAAACGTTAAGTCTGAGATCTCCAAATTGATGTTCGACATGCAAGTAAGTGGGAATAGATGAGTGACCTTGGTCTATTTTTCCAAGATCAAAATACTGGATTGCAGTATGAAAAAGAGTATATTTAGAGCTAGAAATTCGGTCATGCTCTACCAGAACCTCAGCGGAAAAATTTCTCCATCAATTGAGACCTTGACAAAAGCTGACATCCTATGTATCTCTTGTATAAAAGAAGTGCAGACGACCCTACTAGATTACAATTAAGTGAGAATAAATGGGTGACCTTAGTAAATTTTTCGAAGATAAAAATGCTTGATTGCAGTATGAAAAAGAGTATATTTAGAGCTAGGAATTCGGTCATGCTCTGCAGACGACCCTACTAGATCACATACATGTAGTTGTCAAAGTTCTAAAAATACATGCAATGCAATGCATGTTTGCAGAGTTTAGACAATAACTGTTGGGCGAGGGGTATTGGGGCCCTTTGGGCTATTTTTTTAATTCTGCAATACAAAAACGTAATAAGATAATTTGATTTGGAAAAATCAGCACATATCCAATGACGAATGACTTTTTATCAAAACGCCAGAATGACTTTGACAATGTTTATCAGCTGAACAAAAGTACCAATATCATAAAATTCGATAGGCGGGTGCTTTGGCTGAAGGTGACCTACCTGATATAACTTACGCTGGACGTAAATATTAGACAAAGCACTATCATCATCAGAAATCCTGTAACACCAGGAACTGTCAATATACAATCAAAACACCTCATAGTAAGAATGATATAATTGTGGCATGCAAGATTCTGGAGACTGTCCATATCCGATTTTGTAGTCTCACACTGAGTATATAGAACTTACTAATGTGGTCTGTATGGAGACGGTCGATATCCAACTCTACAATCTGCACTTTACGTTTTAAGCTGATCCCAATGTGGTGCATGTATAAAGACATCCGAATCTATGGTCACACATATATAGATGATCGTAATGCGGTCTATATGAATGGAGATGGTCGATATCCAACAATATACTCTCACATTTTGTATATAGATCTTCTTAATATGGTGTTTATGAACGGAAAGGGCCGATATTCAACATTACATTGTCTCACACGAGTTATTCTTTTTCTTGAATAATCTGTTTGCAACGAGATTTGTTTGTATGTGCTCAGGTGTTCACGCAACCGGCTGATCAGATCAACCCGAGGCAGATCAATCCGTCACACAAATGCCAATTCCTGCTTCAAGAGAAACACATGCATTAGAATATCCAATAGATTTATTAATATTATGAAAACGCATATACATGAGGAAAAGTACTGTAATATGAGCTAGTCCTATGACTCGTGTCCCTCTATGACAATATGCCTGCAAAACTTTATATACATGGCAGATACACATGCTTTTACTTTAGTGATGGGATGAGTCATTTGCATTGCATCAGCTGAGTCGCGAGTTGAAACGGGGATTGTCTCCCATTTTCCGGCTCTATTTGCATAAGTTTTCGCTCGTTTTCATGAGAAGAATATCCTCAAACTTCCAATTCAGTGACATTTTATGCCCTGTTTACTACTATTTTTGAAACAGACAGTTTTGATGAAGAATGGTCTCATTAATATGTACACTACGACACGAATAAGGTACAATGTGTTTGTCTTATCCGGAATTCGATATGTTGGGAATCAATTTTTTCATCATTTAAACACAAAAATTGAATAAAGTTTAAAATATTTGTAATCGATCATTTTATTAAAATATCAACAATCAATATTCCCCAACATAATATGTCTGAATTTTCAGCTTGCGGAATACGATTATTTCAAATATTGACAAAGACAGTATGCATCTATGGATTTAAATGTGTCCTCCTGGTGTTTCACCAATAGACCTGAAACTTGAATTCGTTTAATCGCACTTGCAGCCAATGATGCAATGTCGTCCATCACACCTGAATGGCAGGTGGAGATCATAATCCAATTTAACAAGACTTCAATTTAATTGCCAACGCTAGATCCCTGCACTGACAGTCGGTCTTGTAGCCTTTAATTTGGCGCGTCGAGTTACAAACCGAAATTCAAGCACCTGTAATGCGCGTTGATAAATTAAAATTGTTCTATGTTAGATTTCAGGCTAATTGCCACGTACCATGCAGAATGGATACACACTTCATCACGTGATTTTAAGAGGAATAAAACCGCATCAGGGTTTCCCTTCTAATATATTTGTACTCTCAAAATTGAAACATGTAAACCCCGTTGAAAACAGGTTATTCAAGAAATAGAGTAAATCGTGTGAGACACAGAGCCAGTCTGTAAGTTAGTTACCGCCTTCGAGGTTGGCGTTCAAGCCGAATGAACAATCGAACCCGTGCGAGTTGTGCACCAAGGCCGGTGTTATTCGGCTTGAACGTCTCTCTCGCAGGCGATAAATACATATTCTCGGGCAGTTCGTCAAGTAAAAATCTTCAAACAGGGAACACAGTGTGCCGTACACCTTGTCAGGTAGCTTTTCCAGGTTCAACAAGGTTCCCTACATGTAGTCAACTATTGTGTGTGTGTGTATGAGAGAGAGAGAGAATTAAAAGAGAGAGAGAGATAATTAAGGTTTAACCTCGCGTTCAGCAACATTTCAGCTATATAGTGACGATCAAACAAAATTCTAAGTATTCAAGTTAATAACTCAGTAAACTAATGCATTAATACGAAGCTGCGCATCAAAAAACCCCTCGGCTCTGGGTACATTCATAATGTATTCAATTTGAACCAAGATGTCAGGAACACCAAGCAGTCAAGTCACAAATATACAGATTATCAAAATTTTTGCAATTAGAAATGACCCCTAAGATTTCCGTCCAATCAGAGAAACCGGTATTCATTACATAAATTTCTTGATGCATCAATGACGTATACCAAATTTTACATCGAGCATTTCAACGGTATCAGAGATAGAGATCATTAATGATTTCGCATAAATTAAAGATGGCCACCCTTCCTTCCCGCCACTCAGAGGAACTGATGTGGTTATTCATTGAAATTTCTCTTGATACATTGATGCTGTATACCAAGTTTCGTATAGAACACTGAAATGGTATCAGAGATATACATCATTAAAGATTTTGCATAAATTAAAGATGGCCACCAAGGTTTCCACCCAATCAGAGAAACCAGAACTGTCATTTGTCGTAAGTCTCTTGATGCATCGATGATGTATACCAAATTTTACATCGTGCACTTGAACGGTATCAGAGAACGAGATCATTAATGATTTTGCATAAATTAAAGATGGCCGACCATCCTTCTCCCCACTCAGAGGAACTGGTGTGGTTATTCATTGCAAGTCAGTTGATACATCGATGCTGTGTACCAAGTTTGGTATAGAACACTTAAATTGGATCAGAGATATATATCATTAAAGTTTTTGCATAAATTAAAGATGGCCGCCAAAGTTTTCGGTCAATCAGGTCCCGATTCAAAGTATCTGGATGTATCGATGATGAATACCAACTTTCATATAAAACAACTGAATGGTAACAGAGATATGTATCATTATCGATTTCGCATAAATTAAAGATGGCCTCCAGGATTTCCAGCTAATCAGAAAAGCCGGTTTGGTAATTTATTGAAAGTTACTTGATGTATCGATGATGTATACCAACTTTCGTATTGAACAGTTGAATGGTTTCCGAGATATGGATCATTATCCATTTCGCATAAAATTAAAGATGGCCGCCAAGGTTTTCACCCAATCAGGTCCCAATTAAATAGGCTTCTGGTCCTTGACTAGGTAAATAAGCATACCAAATTTGGAATTCTTCAGTGGAACCGTTCTCCGGCTATCTCGCTCACGTACAGACGTACGGACGTACGGACGTACGGACAGACGGACGTACAAGACGACGACAATACCCCATGGCCAAAATTGGCCGAGGGGTAAAAACATGTACATACATTAAAATTTATACAACAAACCGAACTCTCTCAAATATTGTAAAATACAATCTTATTTTACTCGACTAAAAGATCTTCCAAAAGTAGCTGCTCGATAAAAGGTGTCTCTTACAACCTTAAAATCAATACAGTCGATAAGAATATTTTTCACTGTGAAATCTTCGTGGCATGGAATACGCCTTGAGACTGGCTCTTTTTGAGTAAATGTTCGTGAGTTAATCGTGTAAGGCCGATTCTACACCGTCTAAAGCCCCAGTCACACTGCCAAGAATTGAGTAGGCGAATCACCGCGAACTGGAAAATCGTGTTCATTCTTGGCAATTCGTACTGGCATCTTGCGGAGTTCGTCGCAGATCGTGACCGTTCTTGCCTATTCTCGAAGGGAGTATGAAAGTTTTGCCCCAGTCACACTGTCAAGAATTGGGAAGGCGAATCACCGCGAACTGGAAAATCATGTTCATTCTTCGCAATTCGTACAGGCATCTTGCGGGGTTCGTCGCAGATCGTGGCCGTTCTTGCCTATTCTCGAAGGGAGTACGAAAGTTTTGAAATGTTCAAAACATTCGCCGGCCAAGTACGATTAAATGGTATACGTATGAGTAGTAGGGTTAGTGGATTTGGAGGTCTATTTCACCCGGATGTAGAGGTCATTTGGGGCGGAAACGAGGCGGCAGGAGAGGTCAAGTGCAGTATAGTTCCGGCAGAAGGACCAAAAGCTACCTCCAATCCAGGAGAGTTCCAATTGTTGGAGGGGATGTATTCAGGATGTATTCATCCGCGGTGATGCGGTCTGGCCGCGGTTTTGGCGGTGATTCGGTCTCGGGAAAAAGCTTCCGCGGAGAAAAAGTAGTCCCTAGATAAAATGGTCGGATGGGGTCGAGTGAGGTATCAAAGTGAAGCTTATGTGAAGGGGCATCTAATGGGCTGGGTGTGGGGTTGACATATCGGCCTTCTGCGCATGCGCCGTGGCCGAAGGGTATGAAAATAGCCGTTTTGGGATGTAGGGGAGTCCCTAATGGTCCAATGGGGTCGAGTGAGGTATCAAGGTGAAGCTTATGTGAAGGGGCATCTTATGGGCTGGGTGTGGGGTTGAACTATCGGCATTCTGCGCATGCGCGGTGGCCCAAGGGTATGGAAATAGACGTTTTGGAGCTAGGGAAGTTACTCATGGTCCAATGGGGTCGAGTGAGGTATCGATGTGAAGCATTCGTGAAGGGGCATCTGACTGCACTAGCGGCTCGGGCGTTGTCACCATTCTGCGCATGCGCGGTGGCCCAAAGGTATGGAAATAGACGTTTTGGAGCTAGGGGAGCTACTCATGGTCCGATGGGGTCGAGTGAGGTATCGATGTGAAGCATTCGTGAAGGGGCATCTGACTGCACTAGCGGCTCGGGCGTTGTCACCATTCTGCGCATGTGCATAGACGTTTTGGGATGTAGGGGAGCCCCTAATGGTGCAATGGGGTCGAGTGAGGTATCAAAGTGAAGCCTAGGTGAAGGGGCATCTGATGGGTTGGGTGTGCGGTAGGAATATCATCCTGCGCATGCGCAGATGCAATGCGGAGCTCTCGTCCAATCAGAAGCGAGTATTTCAACTCCGTCCCAGAGCTCTCGTCCAATCAGAAGCGAGTATTTTGACCCGGTGCATTATGGGACATACCCAAGATGGCGGCACGTATGTTCAAGATGGCGGCACATCCGGTGTCGAAAACTGGCCATTTTGTCGGGATGTGGTCACCTAGTGTCGAAAACTTGACCCTGTATGGGTCCCGCTCTACGTGTTGGAGCTAGGGGAGCCACGAATGGTCCAATGGGGTCGAGTGAGGTATCAAAGTGAAGCCTAGGTGAAGGGACATCTGATGGGCTGGGTGTGGGGTTGAACTATCGTCACTCTGCGCATGCGCGGTGGCCAAAGGGTATGGAAATAGACGTGTTGGGGTGTAGGTGGGCTCCTCATGGGCCGATGGGATCGAGTGAGGTATCCATGTGAAGCCTAGGTGAGGGAGTTACACTAGGGCGTCGTTTCCATTCTGCTGCGCAGGTCACGTGGGGGTTGTGACGTCACTTCCGGGTTTTTCACTAAAACTACCTCCAAACATAGAAGAGTTCCAAATGTTTCCCCTTACACGTCCGTATGTTCAACCGCCGGGGTGTTTCCCCGCCCCGCCCCGCCCCGCCCCGCCCCGCCCCGCCCCGCCCCGCCCCGCCCCGCCCCGCCCCGGCCGCAGCGCGCGCGCGCGTCATCACCGGCAGTGCCCGCGCGCGCGCGGAGTATTATACAATCGGATAGCGGTTGTCGTGAATAACAACAAGTTCAGCAATGTTTATATATTTTATTATCCCCAATGTTACATCACACCCAGGCTGGGGGAACCGCCCTGGGTATGTTTAGTATGTTCACAGCAAAACAAACTGAAATATCAAACATCGTGTTTTATTATTTAACGCACCGTCACATTAGGGTTTACTGAGCTCAATTCAACGATCAGCATGTAGACATAGAGAGTATGTGCGGCATGTTATGGTATTCATCAGTGCGCGGGTGACGCATTCAACCGATGGTGGTGGTCGGTCAGCTTGGTCAGGAAAAACGTGATATTGGTTACCCTCTCTACCACCCATTGTATGTTGGGGCGTTGACGATGTGCCCATCTCAAGGGTTCCACGGTGTCCAGTATCTCCAGCATCGTCTCTAGTGACCTCCGGTTAATGATAGTGAACGGCTGGTCAGACACATAGATATTATTGCCGGGATAATAATACCGTAACTGGCCCGTCTTTTTGTGACGTAAGATGTATCCGAAAGCGACATTCAATTTGAAGGCCGTAGTTTGATCTTTGAAGATGGCTTCCACGTAGCTGCGTAGACAGGTGCGGTTGGTCAGTGGAAAATTGTAAATATCTTGAATAGGGCCATGAGGGTGGAAACAGTGCCGTGTCATGGACCAATGGCGCCGATCGATGTCACTCACTGGATGGTTGTCCTGTAAGAGATCGCCCAGAAAATGTTCGATGTTGTCAGGCGTATGACTCGAAACCGTAACGCTGGGGTCCGGCTGGATACCCAGGCTCTTCTGAACTGTGGGTATAGGCGGGCTCTCCTTCATCGCATCACCATTGGCGTTCGTCTCCCCGGGCTTATCTTCACTGGGTTTGACCTTCCGCGGCTCCTCTTCAGTAGGAAGTTGTCGCTCAAACCGTAGAGACGGACCATGAACCAAACGCTGATCCGTCTTAACTGACTGCGCGTTTGAAGAGTTGACCACAATCCTCGCATGGACGCTTGCGTCGCCCATGAATTGAACGTTCCTGGCGCAGTAACTGATCCTCCCGATTAAATGACCCTGCGCAGGTTATACAAGTATACCGGGCATCGTTGTGGGTGGAGGCCTCGTGGCGTCGTAAATTATCTAGACGAGTAAACTGCCTCTGACAAGTTGTGCAAGTGAACATCTTGGTGGAATCGCCCAGAAAATGTTCGATGTGTCAGGCGTATGACTCTGTACCGGGGCATGAATCAACCGTTGGTGTCGCAGCAACTGACTGCGTCGTTTGAAGAGTTGACCACAATCCTCGCATAGACGCTTGGGTGGCCCATGAATTGAACGTTCGTGGCGCATTAACTGATCCTCCCGATTAAATGACCGTGCGCAGGTTATACAAGTATACCGTGCGCCGTTGTGGATGGAGGCCTCGTGGCGTCGTAAATCTTCTGGGCGAGTAAACTGCTTCTGGCAAGTTGTGCAAGTGAACATCTTGGTGGTTGACAGAGTGTCTGATGAAACGGCAAGGCCGCTTCCCTTTTATAGCACGCTAGCTGGTAATCTATTTTTAGCACACTCTATCCCAAGACGAGGATTAAGACTGGTGTACTTGTGAGCCGCATTGTGCGCACGCGCATGAAGACCCTCATACATACCTCAATGCAGGCGCAGACGCGAAGTGCCCGGATGTAAAAATGACGTCACTTCCGGTTTGGGTGAATGGAGCGTGACCTTTGGACATGTCCAGACTTGTCTGACCGCCATTGTTGGAAAATGGCGGATAGGGTGCATTCCACACCCCGCCCCGCTTCGCCCCGCCCTGGCCGCAGTATTATACAATCGGATAGCGGTTGTCGTGAATAACAACAAGTTCAGCAATGTTTATATATTTTATTATCCCCAATGTTACATCACACCCAGGCTGGGGGAACCGCCCTGGGTATGTTTAGTATGTTCACAGCATAACAAACTGAAATATCAAACATCGTGTTTTATTATTTAACGCACCGTCACATTAGGTACAAATGAGTCAATTCAACGATCAGAGTAACATAGAAGACGTCTTTTTATGTATTCAAGTGCCGGGCGAGCATTCAAAGGGCGGGGTCGGTCAACTTGGTCAGGAAAAACGTGATAAGGAACCCTCTCTCCACCCAAAAGTGGGGCGTTGACGATGTCAATCCAAGGGTTCCACGGTGTCCAGTATCTCCAGCATGTTCTATCCTCGGTTAAGAAGTACGGCTGGTGACACATACATATTATTGCCGGGATAATAATACCGTAACTGGCGTCTTTTTTATAAATTAGGGAAAGGACATTCGTTTAAACCGTAGTTTGATCTTTGAAGATGGCTTCCACGTAGCTGCGTAGACAGGTGCGGTTGGTCAGTGGAAAATTGTAAATATCTTGAATAGGGCTATGAGGGTGGAAACAGTGCCGTGTCATGGACCAATGGCGCCGATCGATGTCACTCACTGGATGGTTGTCCTGTAAGAGATCGCCCAGAAAATGTTCGATGTTGTCAGGCGTATGACTCGAAACCGTAACGCTGGGGTCCGGCTGGATACCCAGGCTCTTCTGAACTGTGGATATAGGCGGGCTCTCCTTCATCGCATCACCATTGGCGTTCGTCTCCCCGGGCTTATCTTCACTGGGTCTGACCTTCCGCGGCTCCTCTTCAGTAGGAAGTTGTCGCCCAAACCGTAGAGACGGACCATGAACCAAACGCTGATGCCGTCTTAACTGACTGCGGCGTTTGAAGAGTTGACCACAATCCTCGCATGGACGCTTGCGTCGCCCATGAATTGAACGTTCGTGGCGCAGTAACTGATCCTCCCGATTAAATGACCCTGCGCAGGTTATACAAGTATACCGGCATCGTTGTGGGTGGAGGCCTCGTGGCGTCGCAAATTATCTAGACGAGTAAACTGCCTCGACAAGTTGTGCAATGAATTTCTTCATTGGAATCGCCCAAAAATGTTCGATGTTGGGCGTATGACTTCGAGTAAAAGGGCATGAATCAACCGTATAATGTCTCAGCACTGACTGTGTGTTTGAAGAGTTGACCACAATCCTCGCATAGACGCTTGGGTGGCCCATGAATTGAACGTTCGTGGCGCATTAACTGATCCTCCCGATTAAATGACCGTGCGCAGGTTATACAAGTATACCGTGCGCCGTTGTGGATGGAGGCCTCGTGGCGTCGTCAATCTTCTGGGCGAGTAAATTGCTTCTGACAAGTTGTGCAAGTGAACATCTTGGTGGTTGACAGAGTGTCTGATGAAACGGCAAGGCCGCTTCCCTTATATAGCACGCTAGCTGATAATCTATTTTTAGCACACTCTACCCCAAGTCGAGGATCAAGACTGGTGTACTGGTGAGCCACGTTGTGCGCACGCGCATGAAGACCCTCATACATACCTCAATGCAGGCGCAGACGTGAAGTGCCCGGATGTAAAAATGACGTCACTTCCGGTTTGGGTGAATGACCTTTGGACATGTCCAGACTTGTCTGACCGCCATTGTTGGAAAATGGCGGATAATGGCGGCTAATGGCGGAAGGTGGCCGCCATTGTGGAAAAATGGCGGATAATGGCGGAAGGTGACCGCCATTGTGGGAAACCCTACAGACAGGTTATTACATGCATTCCTATGATGTTCACGCATAATAAAAGGATTGATCTGTAATCTGTGTTGTTGTTGTTGTTGTTGCTCTCTATTTTGGACTAACCCATCAGAATAGTACGTATCACGTCCTACACCCGACGTCTAGGCGCACATGTGTGCCATGGTCTATAAAACACGTCTCTCTGGATCCCACACTTTCATTTCTACGGTTGCAGAGCCATGGCGGAGATCCAGCCCTATGCGACTCGCATTTTACAGCATGCCACCGTGGTGAATTCATTCACGGGTTACCGAGCAGTGGTCCGGTCCATGTTTGCAGATGGCGACGACAACGAGGGACGACGCCAGATCCTCAACGAGTTCACAGAAGCGGTCCTCCACAGAGTGCACTCGATGGAGAGGCGTGCCATCACTCACCACTACTGGACTATGACAGCCATCCTTGATGCTCGGGCTATGGACCACGAGCGCTCACGCCGGAACCAGTGCCGGCTGGTTGGCCTCACACTAGTCTGTGCCATATTGACCCTGGCGCTGTGGTATTGACAGTGGGACTATAAATACGAGGGTGAGACAGAGTGTGCATCATTCACCGTTCGACATTGGAGCAAGCATGTCACCCGTCCTACGAGCCATTCTGCCCCTTACACCCCAGGCGGGGTTACACGTCTATGAAGATAAAGTCACCCTGGTGGAAGACCGTGGAGATATTTGCTGGGCGCCCGCTGAGACCGTATCGAATACGGTGACGCTACCTCGTGACGGCTGGACCAAATTTAAACGGGTGTTGAGCGGTGAGCTCGACGGACACCTCATCCACATAGACAATGCCATCTACGTATACCGTACCACCTTCTTCCTACGCCTGGGCCGCTACCAAGACCCTACGCGAGGCTTCACCCTAGTCCCCGATCTGTGGTCAGCCGTGGAGAAAGTGGTGCCTATTGTGGACCAGCTGTTTACACCGGACGAGCGATCATCAGACCAGTTGGCGTGGGCTCGTGCTATGGACGACGCGCTGGCTGAACCCCATGAACAACTGTCTAGCCATGAACCCGACGACGATGCCATTGATTACCCGGCTAGACTCAGTCAGCCCAGTGACATGACCACCTGATCCTTTGATCTCACGGGGTTCTCCCTATAAATACGAGAGACAGTCAAATCTGGTACCATTCACGTACTGACCATGACGGAGCATATAATACTGGCGTATCTCAGCTTGACCCCCGAGGTTTTCCTGCACGTGTATGCGGATAAGGTCGATATCATGGAGGAGGTGGGAGACATCTGTGATGCGGACCCTACACAACCGTGCCCGGCTCGCATTCGTCTGTCCCGGGAGGGCTGGACCAAATTCAAACGGGTGTTGTCTGGTGAACTGGACGGCGACCTCATCCACTTGTGTCACGATGTGTACATCCGACGCGGCCCTTTCTTTGCTCAATTGGCTCGGCTAGATGGAGGTACAGTGCATTTTACCCTTCACCCTGATCTATGGTCTGCATTGGAAGATGCCGTGGTAGATGTGGATGAAGTGCTTATCAAGCGGTCATCAGACGAGTTGGACTGGTCATTTACCATGGCCACTGTGGAAGCCCACGAAGAAAATCAGAAAGAAACTCCGGCCCAAGATATACCCGTTATAAATAAACGATAGAGCCAGGGTCCATCATCATTTTGTCACCATGAAGCGCTGGGAGAAGGTGTTGGATAACTTATACTACAGTCCCGACAGTCCGGCGGCCTATAGTGCCTTGTCGGCTCTCTATCGAGCGGCCAAACCCCAGGGGATACAACGTGCCCAAGTCCGAGATTGGTTAAGAAAACAAGACACCTATACCTTACATCGATCTGTCCGTCGCCATTTTCTACGGAACCGGGTCATCGTGGGAGGAATAGATGCCCAGTGGCAAGCGGATTTGGTCGATATGAGCGCCTTTGCCAAACACAACGATGGGAATCGGTATATCTTGACGTGCATCGATATCCTATCCAAGTATGCGTGGGTGGTACCCATCCGGACGAAAACGGGGGCAAATCTCATAGCGGCGTTCAAAGACATCTTCAAGACCGGGCGCAAACCTTTGTATTTGCAAACCGACGAAGGCACGGAATTCCTCAACAGACCGTTCCAAGCCTTTCTCAAGAAACAGAAGGTGTTTTTCTTCCATACGTACAACGAGACCAAGGCTTCCGTGGTGGAAAGGTTCAACAGGACATTCAAAGGCCGCATGTATAAATATTTCACCTATAAGAATACAAGGCGGTACATCGATGTTCTCCCGAAACTGGTGAGGGGTTACAATCGAGCCTATCATCGGAGTATAGAGAGAGCCCCCATTACCGTCACCCAACGCAATGAAGCCCAAGTCCGCCGTGTGTTGTACCCCAGGCCATCGCAGCGAACGACGAAGGCGGAGTACAAGGTCGGGGACCCTGTACGGATCAGTAAAGTCAAGGGCAAGTTCGAGAAAAGTTACTTGCCCAACTGGAGCGATGAGCACTTCCTGATTAAACGGCGCCTACCCCGACAGCGGCGAGTCTATGAACTGGAAGATCTTCAAGGGGAACCGTTGCTAGGGACGTTTTACGAGACGGAATTACAGCCTGTCGGAAAACACAGCAAGATTACTACACGGTGGAGCAGATTTTGATTTTCGTCAAATGGCAAGGCTGGCCCAGTTCTTTCAATTCCTGGGTCGCGGCCAACCAGGTGAAACGACTATAAAGCCAGACACCACTGCCGTCCTCCTTCATTCCACGTCCGACCACAGTGCTATGGACCAACAGCAGCTGTCTCTGAACACAGCGTCTCCCAAAACGCGCAAAGCGCAAGTGGGCTTTGTGGTGCTAGTGCTAACCCTGCTGAGTGTGTTGTACGGAGGTGTGTTTTACGACGTAGCCTATGTCAGTACGTTACTTAACCAACTGAGAACACCAGCCACCAGCGAAACCGGTCTACAGAGAGCACCAGTCGTATCGAGCCCAGTCACCACCACACCCCGTGTACAAGCCACGTCGAGCTCCACACCTACACCAAGTACGCCCACTACGTCTGAAGACCCACCGGATGTCATCCCTCACAGTGAACCGACAACCACGACCCACCTTGTACCCACTCCCAGCACCATCCCTGACAGTGTACAGACAACGACGACCGACGTTGTACCCACCACCACTCCAGTTCACTCGTACGAAATTTACAAGAGCGGGTTACCACGACAACGGATACACCTCGAACCATGGACCCCCGTTGGCAGCATCCCTTCCCTTGCGTCATCGCAGGACCGACGGGTTCGGGCAAAACGCACTTCGTCAGGAAGCTCCTTCAACACGCCGACAGCATGATCACCCCACCCATTGCTCGAGTCGTGTGGTGTTACGGAGAATGGCAGGAAGCGTATGCAGCAATGCCCCATATCACGTTCGTGGAAGGCCTACCCAACTTGGCCGATTTGGAACGCGACACCTTGGTGGTTCTGGATGATCTCATGGCGGAGACGGATGCGCGGGTGACCCAACTCTTTACCAAAGGCAGCCATCATCGACGGTTCAGCATCATCTACATTGTGCAGAATCTGTTCAGTAAAAACAAAGAACATCGGAACATCAGCTTAAATGCCCACTACCTGGTGGTCTTCAAAAACCCTAGAGATACCACTCAACTGCTGCACCTGGCGAGACAGATGTATCCCGGCCGCACACCCTTTGCGTTGGAAGCCTTTAAAGATGCCACAACCCCTCAGCACGGGTATATGCTCTTCGACCTCAAGCAAGCCACCCCCGAGCACCTTCGACTACGGACCGGCATCTTTTCCGGAGAGACCCACCACGTGTACATGCAAAAATAATGTAAACACATCCACAATGGCTCCCCCAGCTGGGGTCTGTGTGTTTTGATGATGGGGAATAATAAAACGAATGAATACCACAGCAGGGTTGACTTTGTGTCTGAGGTAGATAAAAAGAGCAGAGTTGTGGGTTCTAGCATTAGTTGTACAGGATGTCTGCGCGAGTACGGAAGCACGCTCCCACGCTCCGTGTATTGAAGACGGCTCCACCCGAGTTAGTCCGAACCATTGTACGCGGTGCAGACCCTGACCTTGTACGCAGTCTGTGCGAGATCGGGTACAACCTGTTAAAAGGCAACGTACCACTGACTCCGGCTCAGAAGACCAAGTTGGCCAAGCATAAGACAGGTCTCCGAACCTTAGTCCAGAAGCGGGTCCCTCAAACACAAAAGAAAAAGGTGTTACAGAAAGGCGGCTTTCTCGGGGCCATCTTAGCACCGTTGGCCGCTTCGGTGTTGGGTCCAGTATTGGGTGGACTCTTCGGCCGACAATGAACCACACGAAAAAAAATGGTCCTCGTCGAACCACGGTTCCTTCAAAACCTCCAATCGCCCTACCCTGTCCCACCTACGGTGAAGACCATAAACACCCTGGATGGAGAGATGCAACAGATCTTACAGAGACCGGGGTTAAGCGACAGTGAGAAAGTACAACGGTACAATGAGACGCTTCAACGGTACATGACGTTCATGGACCAATACAAAACCCTGTCTACCCCACCACCACCACCACCACCACGTGGCACACCGCCGACTTCAGCACCGCTCCAACAGCCGCCATTACCAGGGGTAGCCCCCACAGCCCCACAGTGGGTGGAAGACGAAGTCCTGAAGAGTGTACCTGCCTCGTTCAAGAAACAAGCTGGCCTTGTATTACAACGGATGAAACAGAATCCTAACATGACTTGGAATGATAAAGGCGAACTCCTGGTACAGAATCAGGTGGTCCCCGGCACCCACATGACGGATTTAGTGAATGACTTGATGCGTAAACGCAGATCGCACACGGATCCTCGAGGATGGGAGGTCTTCGCTCAAGGCTTGAAAGACATGCATGTACCACAGGAATTGGTGGGGAACCCCCACCGCTGGGCCTTTATGCAGCAAACCCAGCAATCGCCGAGTCGTGCACCACGACAGATTCCACAACCTTGGGAATCCGAATGGGAACCGGAGTCATCCCCCAAAACTCGACCACCACCACAACGGGCACCTTCTTTTCAGACCTTTAAAAAACCACCCTCGATCAGGACACCCCACATCTCCAGAGCCGTGACACGTAGCAAGTCAACGCGATGAACACGACGCCGGACACAACCGCCCAAGGCCTGGAACACCTATTAAAACCGACAGCAGCAGCAGGACAGCTCAGTCGCCATGTTTTACCTCACCCTACCCAGTAACAGTTCGCTGGATGTGTTTCCTGACAACACCGTGGCCAAGTATGTGACTCAATTACCACAACCGTGGCCGGTGGGAATGTGGACTGGTATTCAGTACCCTTACTCGTGGTACAACGTGCGAGCCAATGAAGTGTGGTACGAGGTGACCTACGAAGGAAAAGACACCCGACTCACCCTCCCCGAATGCCAATACGATACTCCCAAGCAGTTCATCGGTGGGCTGTCAAGACTGTTGCATTATAAGGCTCTACGGCAGGTCACGAATAGTTCAAAACCCATCCAAGCCTATCCCTTCAAGAATCACGTGGATTTCGATTACAACGCACACAACGACAAGGCACAGCTTACCGTCACCGCCAACGCGAGTGTCGTACTGAGTCCTATCCTACAGCAAATGCTGGGTTTCGATCTACAGAGGTTCGCTGATCCCATCGAACACCATGGCGAGATCCCGATGGATATGAAGTCGGGTATGTACGGACTCTACGTCTACTCGGACGTGGTGGACAACCACATCGTGGTCGATATCAACACACCTCTGTTACGGGTGGTCCCCATTAAAAATAAGTATGACGATCAAGTCACCCACAGTTTCACCCACATGCTCTACCTGCCTGTACGACAAACCCACATCAACACGATCACGGTGGATATAAGAGATGACACGGGACGACCGGTGGCATTCCAACGCGGGAAAGTGGTGCTGACACTTCATTTTCGACAAGCACGTGCTCCCCACTTTGTGAAGGTGCCTTACGAGTGCGATGCACGCAGCTATATGGACTATTATGCCCAACAGGCCGGGGGTGGCTTTCCGGTGTTTAGTGTTGCACGCATGCAACGTGGACATGGACTGGGGAACATACGCGGGAGCATCGTCAAAACGTTCCTGCCCTTGGTGACGCGTGGGGTGAAAGCAATCGGCAAACAAGCGGTACGCAGTGGACTGGAAGTGGCCGGTGATGTATTGGGGGGTACGGCACCCAAAGAAGCCTTGAAACGGCGGGCCAAAGAAGCGGGAGGCGTCTTGGTGGCCAAAGCACGACGCACCGTAGGGAATAAAAGAGCTGCCCCACCGAGACCACGCACCAGTCGACGACCGACCCAGCGACGACGCACATCGAAGAAGACCCGGGATATCTTTTCTTAAACATGTCCTTGATCCACGCCGAGTCCTGCCCCTCCACCAACAGTGAATTTGATTTGTGGACCGTGCCGCCCACACAGACCAGTGCCGAACAAGGATTATGGGTGGAGCATCTCCCGCTGTCCAGCATCAACGCAACAGGGCCCATCGAGTTCACCATCAGTAATGCGGATACGACCTATGTGGATTTAGCCCATACCTACTTGTATGTGAAAGCCAAGATCACCAATGGAGATGGCACCAGAATCGCCGACCAAGCAACGGTGGGCCCCACGAATCTCTGGCTGCACTCGATGTTTCAACAGGTGGATATATTTCTCAGCGACAAACTCATCAGTGACTCGACCAACACGTACCCCTATCGAGCCTACATCGAGACGCTGTTGTCGCATGGGCGAGAGGCTAAAAAATCTCAACTGACAGCCGCTTTATTCTACCAGGACAAAGCCGAGCACATGGGCGCAGAGAACGACAATACGGGATATAGCACACGGAAGGCTTTGACCGCGAACGGCGTCTCGGTGGATATGATCGGTCGACTGCACGCAGACATGTTCATGCAAGACCGATACCTCTTGAACAAGATCCCCATCAAAATCCGACTGATACGGGCGCCTCCGACCTTCGCATTGATGGCCACTAACGTAGAGGCGCATGTAGCTGACTATAAGATTGTCATCGAAGACGCAGTCTTGTATGTCCGAAAAGTGAAACCGAATCCAGCCGTTCAATTGGGACATCCTACAGCAAACCAGAAGACTATTCTGTGAAGTCATGTGACGCAGTCAGTATGTCGGCACCTCTTCCCACTTCCCTTATATGTGTTGTAATATGAAAGCCTTGGAAACAAAACCAGCCCAGTACCCTATCCGACGTGTACAAACCAAAGTGTTCTCTGTGTCTGCTGGAAATATGAGCGCCAACAAAGACAACCTGTTCCTGGGGGAACTACCCAAGCGATTGATCCTGGCCTGTGTGGAAAATACCAGTTTCAGTGGAGCCTACCCAGAGAATCCGTTTGACTTTAAACATTTCGGCATCAATTTTGTGGCCCTGCATGTGGATGGACAACAGGTGCCAGCCACGGCCTTAACCCCGAACTTTGGGCGCGCGAATTTCATTCGAGCCTATCAGAGCCTGTTTACAGCCACCGGTCAAATCAACCAGGACGAAGGGAATTTCATCAGTCGGGAGGACTACGGGAACGGATACACGTTGTTCTGTTTCGATCTGACACCCACCTTAGAGAACGACCATCAGCTGGCCCTGGCCAAGCAAGGCAATTTACGGTTTGAAATCCACTTTCAACGAGCCCTCCGGAGCACCGTCAATGTGATCTGCTACGCCGAGTTTGACAACATCATTCAAGTGGACAAGGCGCGCAACGTGCTGTGTGACTTCTCCACCTAACATGGATACAGAGCAGATAACCACCGTGCTGGAGAATCACCCAGAGACACGTATGATGTTTCAAGGGGTGTTCGCCCGAGATGTGTTCCCATTAGACCGTGTGTATCCTGCTGCTTACGTTCTCAACACGGACCCGATGGAGCGACCCGGTGAACACTGGGTGGCCGTGTACTTGACAGAACAGCAGGGCGAATACTTTGACCCGTACGACCTGCCACCCCTCCATCCCGATTTAACAGACTTCATGGATCAAGGCACAGAGACGTGGTGTTGGAACAGTCAAACGTTGCAAAGCCTGACCAGTAGCGTGTGCGGACAATATTGCTTGGTTTACCTGTACCATCGATGCCGGGGAAGACCCTTATCTACCATCGTACAGATGTTCGACGAGTAGCCCAAGGCCGAGGACCGAGATGTACTCGTCTATGACTGGGCCGCCCATCATTTCAATGTACAAGTCCCGTTCTGGGCTTGAATTCTTTCAATGTACATACGCCCGCTGTTCTGGGCTTAAGTTTACAAGCCCCCCTGTTCTGGGCTTCAGTTCTTTCAATGTACAAGCCCCTTGTTCTGGGCTTCCCGGCGGTTGAACATACGGACGTGTAAGGGGAAACATTTGGAACTCTTCTATGTTTGGAGGTAGTTTTAGTGAAAAACCCGGAAGTGACGTCACAACCCCCACGTGACCTGCGCAGCAGAATGGAAACGACACCCTAGTGTAACTCCCTCACCTAGGCTTCACATGGATACCTCACTCGATCCCATCGGCCCATGAGGAGCCCACCTACACCCCAACACGTCTATTTCCATCCCCTTTGGCCACCGCGCATGCGCAGAGTGACGATAGTTCAACCCCACACCCAGCCCATCAGATGTCCCTTCACCTAGGCTTCACTTTGATACCTCACTCGACCCCATTGGACCATTCGTGGCTCCCCTAGCTCCAACACGTAGAGCGGGACCCATACAGGGTCCAGATTTCGACACTAGGTGACCACATTCCGACAGAAATGGCCAGTTTTCGACACCGGATGTGCCGCCATCTTGAACATACGTGCCGCCATCTTGGATATGTCCCATAATGCACCGGGTCAAAATACTCGCTTCTGATTGGACGAGAGCTCTGGGACGGATTTGAAATACTCGCTTCTGATTGGACGAGAGCTCGGCATTGCATCTGCGCATGCGCAGAACGATATTCCTACCCCACACCCAACCCATCAGATGCCCCTTCACCTAGGCTTCACTTTGATACCTCACTCGACCCCATTGCACCATGAGGGGCTCCCCTACATCCCAAAACGTCTATGCGCATGCGCAGAATGGTGACAACGCACGAGCCGCTAGTGCAGTCAGATGCCCCTTCACGAATGCTTCACATCGATACCTCACTCGACCCCATTGGACCATGAGTAACTCCCCTAGCTCCAAAACGTCTATTTCCATACCCTTGGGCCACCGCGCATGCGCAGAATGCCGATAGTTCAACCCCACACCCAGCCCATCAGATGCCCCTTCATATAAGCTTCCCCTTGATACCTCACTCGATCCCATTGGACCATTAGGCACTCCCCTAGCTCCAAAACGGCTATTTCCATAACCTTCGGCCACCGAGCATGCGCAGAAGGCCGATATGTCAACCCCACACCCAGCCCATTAGATGCCCCTTCACATAAGCTTCACTTTGATACCTCACTCGACCCTATCCGACCATTTTATCTAGGGACTACTTTTTCTCCGCGGAAGCTTTTTCCCGAGACCGAATCACCGCCAAAACCGCGGCCAGACCGCATCACCGCGGATGAATACATCCTGAATACATCCCCTCCAACAATTGGAACTCTCCTGGATTGGAGGTAGCTTTTGGTCCTTCTGCCGGAACTATACTGCACTTGACCTCTCCTCCCGCCTCGTTTCCGCCCCAAATGACCTCTACATCCGGGTGAAAGGAGGCTCCATTTACTCTATGATCACTGCTGACACTGCCCGCGAGCGTTGTGTGGTTCACCTAGTATACACTATCCATGCTGCGGCTGAGAGGTCGGTTTATAACTAGGTTCTATTAATATTATTAATGAAGGCATTACATAATCCACATACTTCCTGATACCTCGAGGTTACACCAAACAATAATTATTCTCTTATAAAACACAATGAGGCACAATTTAAAGAATGATGACTCTCGAGTTTATTTGCAGGGGTGGTAGACTCGAGGTTACACCAAATAATAATTATTCTCTTATAAAACACTATGAGGCATAATTTAAAGAATGATGACTCTCGAGTTTATTTGCAGGGGCGATTAACTCGAGGTTACACCAAACAACTTAACGAATGTTAACCGTCGGGTTTACTGTAAGAGGCTGTGACTTGAGGTTATGCAGGTTAGGACCAACCCATACCTTCCCATACAAGCGTTTTTTAACGAATATTTCATAATTTCGGTAGTGGAATGAATGTTTCTGACGAAAAAATATCCGTATTATGCAGCTTCAAATCCTGAGATAGAATTCTATAATAATATTCAAAACATTTCCTGAATATTCACTTTTATGTAAAAATTGATGCCTGGATTCTGGTAAAAGTTCTATTTTTATTTCCGTTTTCTCACATGGAATGCTTGCAGCTACTGACCAAACTATGCGTTTAAGAATTTCATCATCGGCAAAATTGTTTTGTAGAAGTTATTCACAAAATCATTTTTTTCTGCCGAACTGTGAAATTGTTAATTTAACGAAATTTGTACGATCCTGAAATGAAGTTTTATTATTTGACGCATATTTTCGTGTTACTGATTAATTATTGGTACATGTAGCAAGGCAAAACCCTGAATGTAAACTCGGCAATGTTTTTTTTTCAGAGATGCGAATAGATATTGGTGTCGTATTCCAACTATCAATTTATCATTAAAAGGGTAACCGATCGTGGTAATATAAGATATTGATATGCCGAACACTGACGGTTGGTTCTAACCTGTTATACTGAACACGAGTCCAGATACCGTTTTTCTTATAGGAGTTGTGTCCCTTGGATCATGGTTTTAATCTTCCTGACTTATATATCCCAAATGCTATCCCGCCAATGTACATATTGATATAGTAGATCCATTCACCGATAGACCTATGGTTGATATGATAGTACGGTGATGTTAATGATGTACGCTGTATACATCGTTACCTTGGCCCACTTTTATCAATGTTGACTTCAAGTTTTTATGTCATGTTATAGACGCTCGCTTTTGCTTCGTGTCACATGGTGTGTACTTAGTTAAACATTTCGCCCCATTTGTCTAATCGTTTTCATCCCATCGTGTACTCCACGTTCACGAGTCAGCACATTATAGCTGGAGATTGTGGAAACTAATTCGAGCGGTCTATGGTATATCAAACGCTTTGAGTGAAAGCTTCCCAAATTAAGAGATTACTATCACACGGTTATATCCCAATTCGGAAAGGGTTTCACCCCTTTGTTCCACTAGGGGCGTGTTGGTGCAGAGAAATCTGAAAACAAAAATGTTAATGTAAGAACGTTTATAATGCAGCGTTCGTCTTCATGAATCACATGACGATCTGATATATAGCCAATGTTAATGTAAGAACGTTTATAATGCAGCGTTCATCTTCTTCAATCACAGGCCGTGTTGGCATTGAACAAATGCAGCGTTTACAGCACGTAACCTACACGATGCCTCACATAGGTACGTCAGCCCATGCATTTCTGTACAAGGTAACACAATTATTTTTGCATTGTTGATTAAATTTAATAGATGTGTTTAATTTTCTTTTTCGTTTTTTTTCTCAAAATTTTTCATTTTTCTATTAATGGGTTTATTCATTTCTGTTGACCCTGTATTTTGTGTCGATCGTACGACATATTATCTACACCATGACTCGTAGATTAGTGCATTCAAAATATTCATTGAAATAATCCGGGCAAATGATATTGCTCATGTTAACGAAACCTCATTAGGCTACTTCTGGATTAAAGCAGCCCCAGGACTATGGGGAGAGCAAACAGGAAAGCGTTGTGTCCAAGTCGTTCGTGATTAAAGATAGCCTCATTGGGCCATCCGTCCTCTCCCCGGCGTCCTCAGATGGTTTAGCCTGAATCGTGGATATGTTTCATTAATATGTGATGGTAGAATATTTTTTTCAATACAAAACCTGAAATCCAAAGTTCAGGTCTAGATGCTGAAAAACCAGCCTCGGAAGTATGATTGATCAAAATGTGTAAGCAATTGCCCATTGAAACTGCAAGTGCCAGTGGCTCATGTTTATACGAGACTGAGACACCAGTTGTCGTTTACGTCGCCGTGGCTGCTCAACTTCGTGAATGTTACTGAGATTGAACTGAAAATATATTCAAACTTTCGGTCGATTCGCCTCTTCCCCTTCTTTGCCCTAAAGCACAACTGATGCCAAGAACAGCACATTCTGATTTCGAACACAACTCCGAGAGCAGATATATATTTGCAACTCTGGAGCAAAACTATGCTTCTCAAATTCAAAATAACTCGTCAGATGATATTTTCAAAAGCATTGCAACATAAGAAGAAAGGATTACAAATCGAAAAACCTTTGCAGTTCTGCTTTAAAAAAAGTGAGCGTTCCAAAACTAACACAGGAGCAATCAGGGAGATAGAAGTAAATTTCTGAGCTGAAGAAATTTTGAAGGCACTAAACTCTCCAAGAAACGAACGAAGTCCATGCCGGCTTTGAGTGATATACGTCGGAATTCTTGAAATTCTACTGCGTAGATATTGGCAAATACCTAATGCAATATTTAGACTATGCCCAAATAAAGAGAAAACTATCCGTGACAAGGAGTAATAACTTTTCTACAAAAAGGCGGGACATCAAAGCTGTTCTTTATAAAATGGTGCCCAATATCATTTTTGAGCCTATCTTATGGAATAGTCTCTACAGCCGTCACGCCATGTATAAGCCAAATTCACCGTGTATTATCGACAAGACAAACTGTCTTCTATGGCAGGCAGATTTATTGCAGCAGAGTATAAGCTTGCTATTAGATCTTATGCGCTACAAGGATATTCGTCAAATCCAAGGGATGCTACTCTTGATACCTCTAGAAAATGTGAGCGAGTGAAAATGATTTAACGTCGCTTTCAACTATATTTCAGTCATATCAGGACGTTAGGTGCTATTCCTGTTCACACCCGGGAACTACACGGGTGGGGTCCTATTCCTTTTCACACCCGGGAGCCCCACATTTGCCTCAGTTAGTCGCCTCTTACGACAAGCTCTCTGAGGAGCTGACGTTTATCCTTAGCATGACCTGCGGTGTGCAAACGACATCCCAGGTCCATCCCCAGGACCCCCACGGGGCAGCTTTCGGTTCTGTGGACTGGACATTCATGCTTAAAGTGGATGAATATTTCAACTTCGGACAACAGTTCAATATAGTTGAATACCTTTTGAATATCTTTTCATACCTTTTGACTTGCTCGTTCATGGTGAACACAAATTGAACATCAATTGTGGATGTTACACAATTGAGTGCCGTACTGAAAATATGCCAGTTTTTATAAAAATCCAGGAATGAAGAATGACATAATTTAATCGTAATTAATTAATTTATTTATTAATGAATAAATTAAAAAGTGACACTGGCATAAAAATGAACAATTATTCGATTATGCCGCTGATCTATACGTATTTTGAAGTTTCGAACAAAATTGTTATCGTTGTTCAATTTTCGTGGTTTTATAGTCGTTAATGTATTGCATCCCGCCTTATCGCATTTTAACAAGTCCGTTGACACTTCTCTTTATGTTGTGATATTTTTTAACGTACATGTACGCTACTATCAGATAGTGGAGTTGGTCATTTATTCTTCGATTTTCAGTACTCTGCTATAAACAAAGACACATTCTTGCTGTATTTATTTCTGCTATATGAAGTCAATTCTACGGCTAATGTGTTAAACGTTTGAAGCGTCTGACGAATAGGAAAAGTTCGTTTAGGAATCCATAATGACGTCAAGGAATATTAAATGAAATACCAGATATTGTATAGTACATGTATATATGTAGTTATTATATAATAACGAATCTTAGAATTTTTATAAATATTAATAGTTCACATTTTAAATATTAGAATTGCGAGAGCAGCGACCGAGTGACGATGTGACGAAACGTGTTAAACTAAGCACATTTTCTTATATTATCTTGAACATCTCTTCTTCGAGGTTACCCAATTAAACGCAACATTAAAGGGGTGGTGGAAAATCATGCCTGAGTACTGGCAAGAAGTCAAACACAGGAAGGAAGCAATCAGAGATTGCTCAATTGTATGCCCCCCCTTCCGCTTTAATCCGACACTGCCCCGCCATTGTTCTGTTGTTTATTGGTTGGTGGAGGCCTAATTTGGATAATTATACAAATTCTGTTTCTGTCACTTTTTTTGCCATGCCTCACATAATACATATTCCAAGTATCAGCCAACAAGTGATAATACGATGTTTCGATGCAACATGGTCGCCAGAGCTTTCGCCAAATCCGAAAATGTGACCTGGTTAGGAGACCTACATTCCTTGTGAGTATATTGTGGTGAAATTATGAAGCGATCAGTGAACTTTGAATTTTGCACCCAATTCACTCTTTTTGGGGCAACTTCATACTTTAATTTCAGGACCTATGTTGTCTGCTTTGGAATGTAGGATAACACATAATATAGCCATTTTTCTGGTCCAAATCGGTTATGAACTGAGATCCAGCCTGGACAAATGAATATATCCCATTCACTTTAGTTTTGATAAACAAAGGGCCATAACTCTTGAAAATATAGCCGAAAGCAGAGAAACTTCACGCTGCGCACCAATGGGTCACTGACCACATATCATGCAAATTTCATACTTGTCCATACAATATTAACCGAGATCCAGCCCTACAAGTCTCAAAGATTTGAAGAAAAAAGGGCCATAGCTGTTGAAAATATACGCGAAATGTGGAGAAACTTCACGCTGCACAACTACAGGGCACTGACCACATATCCTGCAAATTTCATAATTGTCCATACAATATTAACCGAGATCCAGCCCGGACAAGTCCCAATTCACACAAATTTGAACAAAAAAGGGCCATAACTCTTGAAAATATATGCGAAACGCGGAGAAACTTCACGCTGCACAACTACAGGGCACTGACAACATATCCTGCAAATTTCATAATTCTCCATACAATATTAACCGAGATCCAGCCCGGACAAGTCCCAATTCACGAAGAATTCAGGAACAAAGGGCCATAACTCTTGAAAATATAAGCGAAACATGAAGAAACTTTACGCTGCACAACTGTGAGGCATTGACCACATATCATGCAAATTTCATACTTGTCCATACAATATTAACCAAGATCCAGCCCGGACAAGTCCCATTCACAGAGATTTCAGAAAAAGGGCCATAACTCTTGAAAATTATACCGGAACTCGGAAAAAACTCAACGCTGCACATCTACGAGGCACTAGCCACATTCCATGCAAGTTTCAATCCTGTCCATCAAATATTAACCGAGATATTGCTCGGACAAGAAATTTGGACGGACAGACGGACAGACAGACAGACGGACAGACGGACGGACGGACAAAGCGATCGCTATATGCCCCCCCCCCCCTCTAGTTAGAGGGGGGGCATAATAAACTGACTGCACATTTCTAAAAACATCACAGGAACCAAAAGTGATCCGTGTGATGATTTGTATTGTCAGTCACGCTTTTATTGTATTGTTCGTGTGGACATTTTGAATGAAAAATCACATGGTCCCAGGCTCAACAGACTTCAAAACAACAAAGTTTATTCAATCAGATTGTATATCGAAAAAAATACTCGGATTAATATTAATATTCTAGTATTCAACAGTATTAATTTACTCAGGTTCTTAGGTCTGGTACATTATTACTTCACAAAATATCCAAATAAAATGTTTCGGCATGTAAGACAGAATGTCGCAGGTAACAATTTTGAAATTCTTTTAGCGACGAGAGACGACCGGGCCGCGTAGTGGGATTTCACACATCTCTCCATCATTTACGTCAGCGAGGTATATCAGCTGATTCAGGCGGAGACGACCGAGTTTCCCCGAACATGTCCTGCAGTGATTTCAGTCTTTGTGAGTCTGAAAACAGAAACAGATGGAAGTATTAATTCATGAATTCTACTTTTTGGACACACAACCGTATGGCTAGACTTAGAAGCGATGGTCTCAAAATAAGTATTCATTGGCCTAGCCAAATCCTGGACAATATAGTATAGTTTTATAAAGTCTGAAAAATACACCTCATATATTGTCCCGCATAGCCTAGATAAATAAATTCGCTTTTCACTCTAACCCTTACATTTGGCATGGGACAGTTATTCTACATCCTTGTTTGAACGTGTTCAAGAAAATGATTATTGAATAAGCGCATTTTGGTTTAAACACATGTCAATATCGCCCACAAAATCCAAATGCATTGCAGTGTCATTATTATGATTTTCCCCCATGTGTGTGTACGGTATATCGTTTGTGGGTTATGCGAAAAAGATACCTGTAATTATAAGATGTCAACAACGAACAAGTCATTTGAAACGAAATTACACATTGGCGTGCTTGCAAGGATATGAGGATCGCGATGCCAGAAGACGAGAAGATGACGGAACCAGTCCGCTTACATTACTTGCCAAAGGGGTGACAGCCTAAACCAAATCCATTACAGAAGATGGATTTATCACGAGATTTTCACCTTACAAATTGGTATTCTTGTTACTGTACGCACTCTTTATATCCTCGATCCAGGAGAAATGGACTAAAATAGTACCTATTACTTCAGATTACGCCATGTTGAAGCGTTTACTCCAACAGACGTCCACGATGCTCATCCATTAACATCAGATGAGTTGAGCTAACGTATCTAATTCCGCTTAAGCCGGCGCTAGAAGCCGGGTGGATACTTCATAGCTTCCACATGAACATCTGCAATATAATCGCGACTGAGATACTAAGGCTACGTCAGAGAATCCACCGTATCTTCGGGTTTGAATGTTAGTTGCCGAGGGACGCTTTTATGTAGAGTCATATGGTTGCTTTTCAGTCACCAGACGTCGTCAATTTTCCACCTCTTGCAAATCGCTCCAATTTATTTCCTGTATATGGTAGGATTCTGCTGATGGACTGTTAGTCCCCGAGGCCCGCCCACTGTACATGTTACTTGAAAATATATGTATGCTTATTGTTTTGGTGGGAAAATTAAGCCGTTCTACGTCGAGCATCACAGGCTAGTTCTCTGGGCATTCTTGCATTCACCAGGTTACCGTATGTTGAGGCGTTTACTCCATCAGACGTCCAAGATGCTCATCCATTAACATCAGAGGAGTTATTTGAGCTGATCTGTCACCACAGCTCCCGAGCTAGCGTATCTAATTCCGCGTACGCCGGTGCCAGGAGCCGTGTGAATTTTTCAGTCTCCACATGAACGGCTGAGATACATATTAGGGTCATATTTTGGGAAGATCGTGATACGCTGGGCCAAAGCACCAAACTTGGCACACCCATAACTTGAAACATATAGAACAATATCGGAAGGGGTGCCCGTTGCTCTGGGCTCTGTGATGAGCTCTGGCCCCCAAAAGGTCATCTGAGGGGCAATATTGTTATTTAAAGAACAGCTTTGTTATTTTTATTATCCTTAAGGCTGGGAAGCTGAAACTTGCCACACTGTATTACTGGTGCAAGCGCTACCAGAAAATGTCCCAAAATCAGAGATGGCGGGCATGATGACATCATTTTCCAAAAATAAGCCACTTTGTGGACGATTTTTCTGGTCGATTTTCCCAATTTTTTATTTGCGCTATTTTCTTCGCTGAGAAACTGCTTGGTTAATTAGTAAATAATCATTTTTTTGAGAAAAAATACTTTTGAGTACTTTTACGAAAAAAAAACACATTAATTTTGAAGGAATACGAGGAAAACAGAACTTTCCAGTTAGACCCTAATGTCATCCATTTTTAATTTACTCATGATGCTCTGCTCCGAGTATTATGCTACAGGCTCAAAATAACTTCAATATCATAAGCTATAACTCCGCTAAGTTACAGCTATCAACATTTGAGCATCAGAGAAAAGTTATCTGGGAAGGAAGTGTGGTGGCTGAAACCCCCTAAACCAATTAGGTTTACATAATCGCTTGTGTAAAAGGAAATAATCGTCCCTTATCCATGTAAAAATTGACAATTCAGCTTTCCAACTCGTAAAATTGCAAAAAAATGGAAATCTCAAGGCTGGCCAGGTTAGTTTTTCTGGGTATTCTTGCATTTACCAGGTTTATTCCATGTTGAAGCGTTTACTCCATCAGACGTCCTCGATGTTCATCCATTAACATCCGATGAGTTATTTGTTTGAGCTGATCTGTCATCACAGCTCCCGAGCTAGCGTATCTAATTCCACTTAAGCCGGTGCTAGGGGCCGTGTGGATACTTCATAATCTCCACATAAACCGCTACAATAAAAGCGAGGCTGAGATACTAAGGCTACGTCCGAGAATCCACCGTATTCTCGGGTCCGCATGTTTGGTGCCGAAGGAAGCTTTCCTGTTGAGTCATATGGTTGCGTTTTAGACGTCGTCAATTTCTCCCATCTCTTGCTTATCTCTTCAATTCCATCTCTTTCTACTTTCAAGTTTGAGAGATGAATAGCTGAATTAACAAGTGTTACACGGGCCGGGGACTCGTGTTTAGTTCTACGCGTCTCTGTGTGTTCATTTTTGGCTGCCGTATATAACCACAGTTTTGGATGGGATGGTACGAAAGTGTGAGGGTGAACCTGAAAAGAAAAATCCCCAAAATGGCATCTTACGCCTGTTGGAGGCCGGGATTTTTTTTCTGGAAGGCCGTGAAATTACGTCGAAGAGCTACGGGAGCTTCTTGAAATTAGGACATGAGTTCCTTAATAGGAATGGCATATGCCGATTATCCATATAGGATACACTATCCTCAGTGCAGTGTTCTGACCAGCATCGATGGGAGTTCCAATTGGGATGGCATATGCCAATCCCTGCCATTCTCTCTGTGCTATTGTATGGCAAGCCAAAAGCCATCCTTTCTTTGCGGAGTTCGAAAAAGGATGCCAGGGAGTTCCTAGGAGTTCCAACTCGGCGTACCATGCCACATGCCTTATGCCAGTTCATAGTACACCCTACTTTCAAGAAGCTCCCTAAAAGAGCTATATGGCCAGAGAAGCGACGCTCAAAAGGGCATTTAACACCCAATGGGGACCGGGAACATGCAACATACAATTTACATGTTATAACACTGGTCTATATATTGCCATTAGATGGCCACTTCTTTGGACGAATGTTCATGGGACTTTGTCCGAATGACTGTGGGATTATCAAGGGTGAAAATACATGTAGGGTCCCGCAATCTTTTTTTATAATCAATAGGCTGTTAAATATTTTCAGGATAGCTAACGGGATCTGAGAGAGTGAATAGACACAGGAAAGCGATCGAAAAGTGCATTTGACGCCCATTGAGGGACAGGAACATAAAATTAACATTAAAATAACACGTGTACTTCTATCCACCGCCATTGACATGATTGAGAATGCTTGGGACGAATTCAGGTTCAGCGGCAGATTGGGAACAGGGGTCTAAAACTACATCTAATATATTCCACTGGGTGCCAAGACCATTACATGTACATGTGCATGGTTCAGCACCTGTGCATTACTCTAATTATATGTCGGTTGTGCGTGTACACCGTAAGAAAAATGATACTGAATACGGAGGATGCAGTGTTCAATTGTTATTGGTGGATTCAGCTCACACCCCCCCCCCCCTCACCCCCACCCCCACCCCGTCTTCCCAATGAACTTTACTCTGGTGCTCGCAACTGTTTAGACGTAGCACTTTGTGTCTTTTTAACAAATCAAGTTAGGGCCATTTTATTCTCGGAAAAGAGCATTACGAGTAAATTCAGATTTGACGACACGGTGGTGTAGCTTGAAAATTCTGTTTTGGGAGTATTCTCTTCAAAATTGGTGTATTTTTCTCGCACAAGTGCCCAATAATATCTTATATCACATCAGATGATTATTTACTAATTTACAAGGCAATCTAGGCGAAGAAAATTGCACAAGCAAAAAATTTGAAAAATCGATCTGAAAAATCATCAATAAAATGGCTTATTTTTACAATATGACGTCAATGTGACAACATCATTGAGGCCATCTTGATTTGTTTTTACATTTTCCGGTAGAACTGGAATCAAAGATATAGTGTGGCAAGTTTCAGCTTCCTAGCCTCAAGGATGACGAAAATAATGAAGCTATTGGTAAGCTATCTATTTTTTCATTGATAATATTTCCCCTTAGATGCCCTTTTGGGGACCAGAGGGCATCACACGATCCAAAGTAATGGGCACCCTTTCTGATATTGTTCTGTATACCTCAAGTGATGGATGTGCCAAGTTTGGTGCTTTGGTCCAGCATGTCACGATCTTTTTGCTATGCCATCTCACTATGAGGCTACCTCCGAGAATTCGCCGAATTCTGGAGTTTGAATGGTAGGTACTGGGGGAAGAGGATGCCTTCCTGTATAGTGATATGGTTGCTTTCTAGTCGCCAGACTTCGTCAAATGTTTCCCACCTCTTACATATCGTTGCAATCAGTCAGGACTGCTCTACTCTCTAAAAAAACTTGAGTGAACTGTTCCACTCAAGTTTGAATGAAATGTACCTGTTCACTCAAACTTGAGTTACTTTTCACTCAACTTGAGTTACTTTTCACTCAACTTGAGTTAAAACCACTCAAGTTCACTCAACTTGAGTGGGATCAATTTCCACTCTTATGCTTGAGTGAAGGTCACTCAAGTTGAGTGCATTTAACTCAAGTTGAGTGAAGATTAACTCAAGTTGAGTGAAAATCTCACTCAAGTATTGAGTGGGATCAATTTCCACACTTGCTTGAGTGAAATTTCACTCGACTTTTTTTAGATGGTATAATTTTTCCAAAGAGTACCGGTACTTAAATTTGAAGCAACCGTTAAAGGTTTAGCCACTCCCGAGACGGGTTCGTGAAGGATTATAGTTAAAGACAACATAAGAATGATGACGGTGAAAGATGCCCCGATATGACCCCAGGCAAATGTAAAGACGGCATATTTGACGCTTTTATTATAAACAGTGCAACAAAAGTAAGTCCCCCCTAAACGATGTTTGATATCTTCCAAGATATTTTCCAGATCCTGATGAATTTTTGCACACACTAGCCCAGTAACCAGCCCCACACGGTATATCAAGGATTAATACGTAGGTGTAGTTGTACGCAAATGAGCATGCGCAAACTGGGAATCGGTCCAATTTTGAAAAGTTCATGAACAGATTAATCCAGACTTTTCAATGTCAAATCGTTATTTCATCACAGAATTCGATCATGTTGACTCCGTATCTCGACGGTCAGTAATCATTAAAATCGCGTGTAACCGCCACGACATTGGATGACATTTCGACAACGTGCTCGCATGGTGTTGATGAGGCTTGCGATCCGACGTTGCGGGATGGCTAACCACTCCTCCTGAAGCAGGCGTCTCACGTCATCAAGATTTGACTCCACCCCAACTCGACGATAGACCGATTGTTTCAGCTGATCCCAAAGATGTTCGATGGGATTGAGATCCGGAGAGCTGGCGGGCCACTGCATGTGGTCAATGCCTTCAGTTTGGAAGAAGCCATTTACAATCCTTGCCCGATGTGGACGCGCATTGTCGTCCATGAAGACAAATCCATCCCCAACGGTAACTGCGTAGGGCAAAACCTGTGGTCGAAGAACTTCAGTCACGTAGCGATTAGCGTTCAAGTTCCCCTGAATCGGCACCAGATCGGTTTTACCGGTCAAACTAATGCTTGCCCAGACCATTACGCTGCCACCACCAAAGGCCGTTACTGGTTGCACGCAACACTCGGCATGCTGCTCTCCCTGACGACGCCACACACGCCTCCTACCGTCAACGTGACGGAGACAGACACGCGTTTCGTCACTGAAGAGAACATTGCCCCACTGTCGTCTGGTCCACCGAACATGATTTCTTGCCCACTGCAGACGCGCTATCTTATGACGGCGGAGCAGAGAAGCCTTCTTCACCATACGCTTAGCACGCAATCCGACGGCTTTTAGGCGTCTCCTAACTGCTTGAGCACTCACTCTCCTAGCGCCGGCACCAGCATCTGCTCTTATTTGATCTCGGACCTCTCGTGCTGAAATTCAGAATGGGAGTTAAGTGAATTGAGGAGTGAGTGAGTCGTGTTTAACGGAACGAGTTGGATCTGCGCTACATCAGAAAATGGTATTCGATTTTTTTGTGGCACACCGAGGCCCTCATACCTGATAACGTTCTGTTCCTCAGTGTGACGTTAACGATTCGACGGTCTTGTCGTCGTGTGGTCGTCCTGGGCCTTCCACTTTTTGGTAGATCCTTCACATCCCCTGTAGCACGAAACTATGCTTGCAATTTGCGAATTGCTTTAGGTGTTACCCCCATTCGACGAGCAACCTGTTTTACAGGGGTGTTAGCCTCCAACAGACCAATTGCAACAGCCCTATCCATATTGGATAAACGAGGCATGGTTTACCACAGAACTTCAACTGAATGCCCAAGACTTGTGGGCAGAAATATGGGATATTCAGGTATGAGACCGTTTTTATTGACCATCTCGGACATCAAATTACGTAAAACCCGTTATGTGAAACCGCATGAATTTCTTGTGGTGGTTGACATGTCCTGGATGCCCAACCACACGAATATTTCATGACTGGTTGATCGAATTCTGTGATGAAATAACGATTTGACATTGAAAAGTCTGGATTAATCTGTTCATGAACTTTTCAAAATTGGACCGATTCCCAGTGTGCGCATGCTCATTTGCGTACAACTACACCTACGTATTAATCCTTGATATACCGTGTGGGGCTGGTTACTGGGCTAGTGTGTGCAAAAATTCATCAGGATCTGGAAAATATCTTGGAAGATATCAAACATCGTTTAGGGGGGGACTTACTTTTGTTGCACTGTTTACATGTAGATGTTCATGTGGACATCGGTTCATGTGGATATAGTGAATGACAATACCACACGGCCACTGGCACCGGCTTCGCTGGATCGAAGAACGTAGATCGCAATCGACGTATGATTTAAGTAACATACGTTTGTCGAAATTATCATTAATGGGGACAAAATTATTTACATCTAATAAACAACTAATGATAGCACAATATATTAACAACACATTGTTAAACTTTACTCATCGATGCTTCGGAATTATTAGTATATACTAAGTCAGAAGCTCGAATGCGATAGCAATACCACTTCCTTTCCACGGAATTAGGACGTCTAACAGAGAACATTTTCTCTTTTCACACATAGTCGAATGTTGCCTACACAAGTGCGCTTGGTGTACCCTAACAGTGATATTTCAGAATATTTCAGTTCGCCCTCTGACATTCCCTTTAATAAATAAGAAGGCATATGTTGAGTATGGTTTTAGGTCCTGGACCATGCAGATCATTTAGTCTAGTAATATTGTCAGTTGACAACCTATCAAATAAATGCAAGGCAAAAGATCTGCCATGATGGATTAATATAATATTATTTGTATAATCAGCATATTATCAAACGCAACTGTTTAATATGTTAAAGTTAATCAAAAATAACGAAGGCATAAGACTGGTGAATTTTTTCTAACAACCATTTACTGAGACTATTACGGAGTATTGGGATGGAAAGGCTACGTATACTCTGACAGCTGTATTTTACACGGTGATCATTGAACATGTAGATGTAAATTGGACATGGAAACGCATTCACATCATAATATAAAAACTTAAAGTGAACGTAAAGGCTGCGACAACACACGCACTGTGTGGAAGAACTATATTAAAAGTATCATTTGGCAGCAACAAATATTTTTTGTGATTTTTTCCCTTCCAAAAAAAAAATTCCAAACACGGGAATTATTGACTGATGCAACGAGCGACTGGAGTCGGCCATATCAGTTTATTGATTAGCCTTGCGCCAATGAAAACGCTTGTACGGAGCACGTTATATTTTCCTGTGACGTAGTATCACTTTGTTTTGGCATCGCTGTAGCACGAATTGTAATTGCGGTGGTGGAGAGCTCGGCTGTTTCAAGCGTGTTTTGATTGTGTTGCGTGTCTCCAGCAAGTGTTTACTGACCTGAAACGTTCGATGAACTACTCACTACTTTCGTCGACATCGGAGCGTTTTGGTTCAAACTGGTAACCCTGTAAACCTTCACATGTCTCTTCGTCAGAACTTGAAGTCAGGCTAGCCTCCTCGTGCGTCGCTATGTTTACATGCTTTCTGCGCTTTCTAACTCCACGAATAAAGAGCTCCAAGGTGATACAACGTCACTGCTCTGAGTGAGATAGCCAGCATAGCGGCAGCCGGGGAACAATAATACAACGGAGATAATTTCGTTCGTACTCGGTGCAAAAAAATCCCCAAAAATATTTGTTGCTGCTATTTCAGTATTTCAATGTAGCTCTTTCCCACAGAGTGCATGTTGCCTCAGCCTTTACGTTCACTTTAAGGAACAGTTGATATTTTGAATTCTTAACATGTTTAGGTTTAAAAACGTGTTAAAACGCTGGAAAATGTCACAATGAAAACATTGTTCAATTAAATTAAAATTGTCTGTCGAATCAATACAAACATTGAGTTAACACAGAAGTTGGATATTAAATTAACACAAAACTGTTGATAGAATTAACACAAACTTGTATGTTGTACTTACTTCTACAAGTATCTCCATTTAGCGTGTAACCATTGCAGCATATCTGTGTCGTCTCGTAGCACATATTATTCCTGGATCTAAAGGAAGATCGATGTGTTATTCCGGACGAAAGATACAAAATTGGATATGTCGTATCTCTATTCAAAGTGTCTTACTTTGCTCGTATGTTTTTTTTTCAAAAATCATTTTATAGGCTGTGATTTTTGGTCAATATGTTTGTCAATATTTTTATAAATCATCGGGGTTCCCTACCTCTCTGTCACCCTAGAGCTGAAATTAGCTGGAGATTCATGTTGATTCGTGAGCGTGGGATATCGAGTGGCAAGCTAACACGTTTCAGAATCCTTCCGACTTAACAACAGATACTTCATGGAACTGAGCCGAAATAATAAGTCCAGAATTTGATAAACTTTTACCCTCAATGATTTCAGTTTTTGGCATTATAGAATTCTCCTATTTGCTACGATTAGACAAAGAAATTATCCCCTAAATTCATAGGCTATCGATTTATTTTTCAGAATTAATGGTATTGTGTTAGAGTAAATGGTGCAACTATTGATAAACCATCTTGTGTTTTCATTATTTTTATTTCATACACATCTGGAATTGGTATGAAATGTCAGTCTTTCGATTATTCATCGGACGACGGCTGAATATTGAACGTCGGATCTGACCCCAGCTATTTAAACTAAACATACCAATTTGGGATTTTTTTTTAATGAGTTTGCACCCCATGAGCTGATTAACGCTAGAATAGGAATCCCGGATGATACTTACCGTTTACACATCTGGCTAATGTTAAATTCACATGGAGATTTAAAATGCCCAGGGCAAGACACCTTCCGGGTCGTAGAGCATGCGCACTGACTGTCTGGATAGGGATATAAGCAGCCACCACAACTTTCTACAACAAAGTGAATCAGCAGGCGTAATTTAGTAAAGTTCTACCCATCACAACATCTCAGATTTTGATTGTTTTATAGTCGGAAACCATTATTTTCAGGTCAAGTATAATTTTGGATAATTATGAACATGGGAATTCATCTAGAGCGTTGAAATTCATTTCGTGATTTTTTTTATTTTTATTAATATTTCAGATTTAAACTTCAAAATTACCTGAGCGATATCGTATCCTGAAGCCCGATACGCTCGAATTATTAGTCATCGACCGAAACAGAATCATAACCCTATCTCCTTCCGCTCTTATCGTACGGTTAGGTCTGGAACAGCAGAATCTGTGAACGAGGTAAAATTATGTTATGGGACATATACACCCAGCCTTTATATACTACTGCTTCAATAATGCTAAAATATCATACATTATAAGTTCATGAAGCTTTCCGTAACCATGGAGATAAAAAGGAACTAATCCACCGATTCAGCCTGTCGGGCAATGTACGGACCCCGAATATATCGGACTATGAGACAGGCAGCCCTACGATTGGTTGATATTTAGATAAAGTGCTGGTGGTTGATTATCGGCGAGTGAGTCCAAAATATTGTCTGTAAATTTCACGCACAATTAACTCGCGTTGGCATTATTTGCGGCTAGTTGAATTCCAGTACTGTCTTCAACGCGGAACTGGTAAAATCGGGCACCCCGGTCAGCCTTGTTTCATTGAAATTTGTACTGGACAAAACCATGTTTTCACACCGCCTATTATAGTGATCACTGGTCTATGTGATGAAACATACTGTCCGGGATTTATTGGTCTGATGACAATAAAGAGGAGTTCTTCAAATGAAATCATGTCATTTAAAGTAGGGGAAATAATTACTTCCTTGAAGGTATGGACCTACAATATACACGAACCCATACAACACTGCTTGCGAACTACCTGTAGACTACCTGGCATATCTAAGGGGCATCTAGAGGGATAAATAAATACACAGCAAATTACAATTAAACGGATATACATGATATCAGAAATCGATATACAGCAGCGCAGCACTTTTCTCTGCACCTCTTCCGGTACTAAACGCAAACACGCTGAGGATCGGCATCTTGACGTGTTCTATGATTATTGGGTTGTTCTGTGCGATGAAGAGAAGAAAGAAAAATAAAGATATGTGCGCCACTGGAAACGAATTTATAACGGAACCTTCCATTATCACTCTGAGATATCTCTATTATACCTCCAAGATCGAGCGATTAACCATAGTGGTGCACTATCGATTGTATGACGTGATGTCACTTGGTGAAGCCGTGTATGAGTGCGCTCTTGCTACTGAGTGGTGGCATTATATACAAATGGTGCCCTATAACTCCTGGGAGTGAGAAAGGTGTCGGTGGGCGAGGCTCCGGGTAATATTTCACCGGTACTGCAAAGGGGGGCATGGTGGGGGTGATGGAACCATTGGGATTGTTCCATTGAATACCTTTGACCTGTGCGACTTAAGTCATCCGTCCGGATTTCTACGTAATCCTCACAGGCATCAGTCGCACAACTGAAGGAAAATGGTTCTTCGAACTCAATGATGACTCTTGTACCTCTGTAAGACTGGAACAGGAAACAAATAAATAAATATTATATTAATATAATAATATTATTTATGATATAAATCACTCGCTAGATACATTGTTTGTGTATTTCGAAAAAAAAATTCTACATCTACATATGCCTTGGTGTTTGCTTACACACCCCTGACCTAACCTCTTTCAGCGCTTGTAGAACACCCCCCTCCCCCCACACTCCCACTCCTACATGGATTGTTGGGCACGCCCTTCACTTCTACTCCTTCACAGACAGTTGGACACACCTTCCCTCCTCCATCGGTTGATGGACATGCCCCTCCCCTCTCCTCCTTCACCGGTTGATGGACACGCCCTTCCCCTGTCCTTCTTCTTTAGCGATTGTTGGACACGCCCCTCCCCTCTCCTCCTTCACAGGTTGATGGACACTCCGTTCCCCTGTCCTTCTTCTTTAGCGGTTGATGGACACTCCTTTCCCCTGTCCTTCTTCCTAAGCGGTTGTTGGACACGCCCCTCCCCTCTCCTCCTTCACCGGTTGATGGACACGCCCTTCCCCTGTCCTCCTTCTTTAGCGGTTGTTGGACACGCCCCTCCCCTCTTCCCCCTTCACCGGTTGATGGAAACGCCCTTCCCCTGTCCTTCTTCCTTAGCGGTTGTTGGACACGCCCCTCCCCTCTCCTCCTTCACAGGTTGATGGACACTCCTTTCCCCTGTCCTTCTTCTTTAGCGGTTGTTGGACACGCCCCACCCCTCTCCTCTATCGGTGGTTGAACACTTCAAATTGCATGGTTCCGTCATGGTCAACAGACACTGGACTGGGAACTGGATGTCCCTCTAACTTAATGCGGGGTGATTTGTAATACCGTATGTACTCTGAGCTCTTCGGTCTTTATCCGGCGAAGTATATAAAGAGTTGACAAATTAGGTAAATTTGAGCTGTAGGCAACGTTAAGTGGACTGACCCATGCTCAAGTTCTAGAAATCATAGGGAATAGCCATAGTTTTGAAGCATATTCGTGAAAATTCGTATAAATGGTATTTAACCTTTTCTTATATTCTGTTTGCAGATAACCACAATGTCTATCAAAATTTATCAGATTGGATGGATGTTGGTGTGCAATATTCTCGGATAGAAGGATTTTAAAGGAAATCGCTATCTCTTAACCTAGAAAAGGGAGACAGCCCAATAGCAAAAAACAGGCAAAATGGCTGCCAAAGCCAAAAACCACCAGCGGACATCTTTAAAGAGAATACAAATATGAATGACTTACGTAACACTTAAGAACCCGTGCCTTGCACAACATTTAAGTTAATCCTTTAACAATGCGGCTGTGCCGATAGGAGCGGCCGGGCCATGATATAGCGGTTCTCAGTACTCATTCGTGAAGTCTCTTTCTCATCTTTTTAACTTAGGAAATATTTTAATCAATAATAACTGGAATCCTTTCAACCCAAATCTGATAAACTTATCAAAGATAGTGCCACGGCACTGTAGCTCATCTGGCTGTAACTGGAGAAAGTAGCTGTGACAAATTTTTACTAAAGAACTGCAATACAGTACCGCTCTCATTAAATGTCACTCTACCGCGGTAATTAATGTGCTGCTACTGTGCCTCTACCGCATCGCTGCTGCGTTGCTGCTGCGTTGGTGCCGCGTTGTCACCGCATTGCCACCGCACTGCTACCGCGCTGCTACGGAGGGCTCGAAATTACGGATTACTGCGCTTAAACAAAAGAAGGTTATTAACATATGTGTATCCTCATTTATCTCGTAGCATTCGAGTTTATTATATGTGAAGGCATTGGAATCCACGAACAGTAATACAAATGCATGCTATTTAACGATTCTCGTGATTCCGACTTAGTTTGAATTGAAGAAAGAGAGTGAAGGATAATGATCGGATAAATCTGGTTCATGCAGTAGCACGAATATATAGATTTCACGCTATTTTTTTAGGAAATTGATATGCAAAGCTAAAGTGGCTAATTACAAGCGTCTAGTCCGTCATTCATAATCCAGCCGTCGTCCATTAGAGAATATCCGCATCCATAATCCAAATCCAAAGACCTATTCCATATTCCATATAACATTATTAGCACCAAATTCAAAAAGACAATCATTGTATACATAAACATAGGCCTGTTTGCTGCAAGAGAGAAGCGGTCAAAAGTTTTCAATGATGCTGGCAAGACATCATGATGTTCCAAAAATATCAAATCCGTATCGCTGATCAGTATTCTTAATCCATAATATTCCGTCTGAATCCGGATTGTTTAACATATTTGTTCGACGTATGTATTCCAGTGTGGTCTCAATACATGTGGGAGGTCACCTCGTGTAATTTTTTTCAAAGTCATATAGGCCGCTGATAAACCTCAGTTGTGACGATGGAATGACATCGCCCGTACAGGTGTTTCCACATCCATGAATAATGAATATAATTGTTTCTTTCGGTATTCACATTCAACCTTTTTCGCATTACTCAGAATAGATTATTTGTTATTTTCATCTTTCTATGAATTTATTGTATTAGTTAAACGCAACATATAAACTTGGCAAGAGAAGCTGCTGGTGTAGTGACAAGAATTCATATAACCCTACAGACTAGTAGTATATTAAAGTGAAATCTTATTATTTTTGAGGTTGGGTGGAGGGGGAGGGATTGCGGGAGGAATGCGGGGGGGCGGATAACATCGCGTCCGTTAGAGATCTCGTCCGGGTCAAAGGCCATGGTCGGTGAAGGAGTTGCCATGTCATTGTGAAAAATGGAGAAAAGGTCACCTGATTGATTAAGGTGGATGTAAAACCGGGGTTTTCGGAAAAGAAATGTGGATAAAAACGGATCGAACACGCAGTCAAATGGGTCCAGGTGGGCCAATATGGGGTCCTAATGGGTCGGGCTAGGTCTCGACTTGAAGCGCTCGTCGAGATCGGCCATGTGATAGATGGGTAGATAAACAACTAAGATTTCTTTCGGGAAAAATAGAATGCAGAATAAGGATTTAACACCCAAAATTACCCCGGTCAAATTGATTTACATGGGCACTGCATGGTCTACATGGGTCGTGGCGGGTTCATGGCTCATGGCATGTAGACTACGACTGGGGCGGTTCAGGACGCAAATTACGTCAGTATGTGTATGCACAGTGGAGGCGTTGTTGCGAAAGCGAAGATTTTGGGATGCGTGACGTAGAGGCCCATCTTGATCCAAATATAGCGTGCAGGGTGTCATTTTGAAGCCTACGTGGTGTAAACTACGACTGGTAAGGTTTGGACTGGAAGTGACAGCATGATACACATACACAGTTGGGCAACATTAGACAAAGCGTTTTGCTGGTGCACCGCTACGTGTTTGGGTGAGATAGGGACAATATTTGATCCAAACGGGCCGTGTGGTATGTCTTCTTGGAAGTCCACGTGGTGTAGGCTACGAATGGTATTGGTAGGGTCGGACTGGCGTGGTTTATATCGGAAGTTTCGTCATGGGAGTAACCCCTTCACCGAACATGACCTTTGTCCCGGATGTGACTTCGACCAAACTTGACATCATCTACCCTCCCATTCACTTCGCATTATCCCCCATACCCCCAGAAATGATAAGGGATTTCACCTTAATGTACTCCGACCCCATAGGTTTCGGGCAAGAGCTAATGTTGTGATGACATCAGGGCAAAGCACATCACCAAACCACTCCTGGGTTAGGATACCACAAAACGAGACAAATGATCAATATATGACTGGAAGGAACAAATCAATGTTGCATAAACACAGAGTTGGCTTCGTTTAACATCTAACCAGCGAACAATTGTGATCCATCGAGTAGATATTGGTACTGTAGCACTAATAACTAATTTGGTTGGCTCAAAACCATTTGGTTCAATATTTGGCTCACATGTTCCGCTGCCTCAAATCTATCTGTGTGGCATTTGATTCTATTTCTCGAAATAGTGTATAACATTAATCAGCTGTGTATATTCACAATATTAAAAAGAAAACGAGTGTAAATATTCTCAAGATACAAATACGAAAAACGATCGCATGTATAATGAGGACATGCAGTAATTCGACAAAAATAGCTCATTTTTTTAAAGATGATTCGCTATGGCAATGCCATATATTGGGAATGAGGGGATTCAACGTCTGTTTTTCTCAGAAAAGGTATACCATACTATATGACTTAATACTATTTAAGAACACAATACATATACTGAAAGGACACAGACATATCCCATCCCCCAGACATTTTCCCCTCGCATAAATTTCTGCCCGATAAATTCCCCGTCCCCAGTACCATTTTCCCCCGGAAAATCCCCACTACTATAAAAAAATGTCAATTTGTTGTAATGATGTAATGAAAACATAATCTGTCATGTGGAAATTTGTGTTTGGCCTTTTAGGGTGAGGAAATGAAAGTGTCCTATTCAGGACCATTATATATATATACATGTATATTACTATAGTATTACACACTTCGCTATTGTATTAGAACTTTCTTGTCATGATTAACAAATTGTGTATCTTTGCACATTTACATTTATAAGCGGTTAAATAGATATTTATGTATTAATCCGGTGGAATACGTATTCTTTACATTCAAGCTCATGCTGTATTATTATTTCAGAATGTCTTTATTCTACGTCGTGCTATCTTTTTACAATCCTGGGATCCTACAAAACATGTATTTTTATGAGATTTAATGAAAAGAAATGGAACTACACACAAATAGCTTATAATCTTACCATTCAATTAGCCACTTTCCGTGTTTTCGATAGAAGTGAAGATCTTTGCAATATTTCCTCTGTTTGGTAGTATTTTGAGCACCTGCATAGCTGTTTATCATGTCGCATATAAGATCCGACGGTAATGAGATTATGGCTCTCAGAGTAATACAATATTTCCCTTTCCTTGTGGTATTTGATGGTTTTAACATTGGAAGGGGATTATCGGATCGGTGGCGGGATGGGGGGGGGGGGCGGTATAAATTGACAATAGGGAGTTTCCTGGAGGAATTTATCCGGTGGAATACGTCCTGAGGTAATTGCCTGGAGAAGGGAGATTGTCCTACAGATGTTCAGTTACTGGTGCGTATAATTTCAGTTTGCCCTATCTTATAACCCAAGACAAGCATTTTGAACTGGTGATAGATGGTTTATTTTCATGTAGTATTTGATAAATTATCTATTATTCTAAGCATAATGATGCTTTCACGGAATACTGAGAAAATATAGTAACATTGTGTCAGAAATCGCCAGCTCAAAATATTACCGTGGGTTAAAAAACATAGGGCAAATTGAAATCATAGAACCAGAATCTGATCCGTTAAAGTCCCGGGTTACTGGACAGACTGGCCTCTCACTTTGTTATCTCAGTATTGTGCAATAGGCCGATTGTTATCAACCACGTCAGTATCATGCCTTGAAAGAACTTGTGCATTCATGTCAATCATATCTAATTGTAAGCTGACTCTCCGGTGTAGACTGAAATCATTTTCATATTCTTTATATTCAGTTTGAAGGTTATCAATTTAGTGTAGATTTAAAATATAGAATTTGGGAGATCACACACGATTTTCAGATAGTTTTGCGCTGGAACGATTAGACCGATGCACTAAATATCACCACTTTCACAGTGTATTAGTATTAACCCTGCCATGCTTGGGGGGGGGCATTACTGCGCTATCTCCGGAACGACAAAAAATGAAGTGCTGAAACTCCGGGACTTTATAGTTTATCTGATTGGGGTCATTTTGAGCCCATTTGCATAACCCCCTGAGCAGAGGATCATGGATAAATTCAAGATGGCGGCCACGTGGGGTACCAGAAAAGTGATGTTTTTGTCATATTTCTTTAAAATTTCTGCTTTTCCGCGATGAAAAGTGGGCAAAAACTATTTTATTTGATATCCTATTAATATTTACTAATTTAGCATGCAGTATTTGCGGAGAAATTACATAAATAAAAAATTCGGAAAATCCGACCGAAAAATCGTTTTGAAAATGACGTCACTGTGACGTCATCAAAGCGGCCATCTTGGATTTTTTTACATTTTCTGGTAGAGCTTGACCCAAGGGTATAGTGTGGTAAGTTTCAACTCTAGCTGAAGCCATAAGAAAAATAATAAGGGTGTTCCTTAGACTGAATATTATGGCTTTGGTGCCCCAAGAAATTCATACTAATTCAATTACCATAAGAAAACAATCTTACAAATACCTGGAAGATTATCCCCAAGATCCTTCTACTTTCACCCCAATTCTCCATATCTACTCCTCTCGCCTTGTCCTAGCCCAAATACTGAAGGATTTTCAGCACCTTCACTCTTTTAGTACTGAATGTGATCTACTCCCTTATTACGGATGTTTAGATCAATTACTATTTCAAGAATAGCACATATGGCCTCGATGAATTTTGTTATCTCGTGTCAACATGAAAAGACTGTAATTATACAATGGAAAACGATTATTCTGAAGATTTCTAGTAGGAATATCTCAAAACCTAGTCTGATCATATCTGCTGCCATCATTCACTCATCATGTCCCCCCCCCTCCCCACCACTTCAAACACGGAAATCTTCCCCCCCCCCCACCCCAACCCCCACGACAATTCTCCACCAGTGACTTAACGAAATTTATAGTCACCTCTCGGAGATATAACATTTTGGCGGGTGAATATATAATATACTGCGAGATATCATGCCGGTTTAAAATGTCGTGTTATTCAATAGTCAGTTTCAATTTGACTATCCTTATTGTACATGTAAGTAATATGAATATATACGGTTTTCGTCCTGGCGTGATATTATATTCACCAAATATGAATCTGAACGTATACATGGAGTGTAAGAAGTTGAGACAATTGATAGCATGCGTCTCCAGCCACCCCCCCCCTCCCCTCCCCTTACCACCCCCTTTCATTCGCTCTTTATCCTCCCATTTGTCCGCAGCACCCATTTGATTATGGAGTTATCGGAACTGAAATCACATGCACTTGTTCACAGTCTCACAGTCACACAGACGTGTATTACCAAATATCAACTTGAATGAACCTGTTAGTCTATGTGGATGTATGGAAAGTAACAGGTTTGGCATCGTGAGGATCGCTCCTACAAAATGTGTGTACGCGAGTCAAAATTAGTTAAAGCTGCCAAACAGCCTGTTTCTCTTGAGATAAAGAGGCGAAGATTGTTTCGTTGTTGTTACTACAGCTGAGTACATTTCCCTGTAAGAGTTTAAGTAATTCAAACTTGTGAGGTTTGTATTGTTATAGACCGTTAGATTATGAAAGCGGTTTCTCTTTTAATATCTGCACCCGCTGACTCTTGTGTTTGCATTGAATCTGGCGTCAGCAAGTTAGTTATTATTATTAGTAACTATTCTTTATATTATCTAACCAGCCTTATTTCTAGCGATATATCATTCTGCTGTCCTATTTGAACTGTTGAACGTCCATCACACGGTACTTTCGAATTGATTCTAAGATTTCACAGATTCGTCTTGTTGGGCGCTCAACATTTACTCTACACTACATTTTCCACCATGTCACTGCGAAGAAGAGTTGCTGGTAAGTGTGATTTTTAGACGTGGATATCTTGAACATACCGGTGATTGTTCACTGAACGACTTTCGAATAAGGTAACTGTTTCAACCCGAAAATCACTAGTACTCTGTTCGACTACTTACACTGTGAAATATTGTGAAAATTATCGTAAATAAATTGTGAATGATCGTGCAGTATTCTTTTGTGATTCATACATGAATATGTGTTCTTTATGGTATTTTTAATGTAATTTCAGTACCAAGGCACGCATTCATCAAATTTTGTATTGACGGAAAGACTCACCACATTAAAACTGTCCATTTGAACGAATAAATAGCTAGAAATGGAGATATCTTCGCGCCATGGGAGGAAGGGATTTACAAGGCGACCATTCTGGTCGTATCAGCGTATCGTCTGGCGTTGCATTGAACCGACCCAATAAAGTTATCATTGAAGACTAGAGAACATAATCTGACAAAATTATTTATATCTCCCTTTTATAATGGTATATATATAAATAGGCAGTTGGGGTGTGTTCAGATGAGTCAATAACATTGAATGCCATAATTCTAAAGACATGGCACAGCGCATTTTACCGGAAACACGGAGTGTTTTTTCATAAGATAACCTGTAAAAATATTGAGAATGTCTATGTGATCACAGGTATAAGCGAATTCAATAAACTTGTTTATTGTAGTTATAAACAGCTGACATGGAACAACATTGTAGAGTAAATGCAGTTTGTTATTTCAAGAGATTAGACGCAGAGATACTGCATATTAAGCAATCTGTAGCCACCTCGCACCTG
>JAVTVY010012192.1:0-55602 GCA_036873755.1 Hanleya hanleyi | reverse complement strand
AACCACCTCGCTTGGGGTCTAATAACACCCCAGCCACCAGTCAGATTTTTGGACCGGATTCGGGGCCTTCGCACACATCGCCGGAAGTGACATCATATATAGTAAAATAGATGTTTACCGAACATTTCGATTACTTTTCAAGTCTGCATAATACCCGTGTTGACCTAGCGTTAAAAACAATTATCTGGAGATAATTTTCCCTGTTTATCTGGACAGAGCATATGAAAAGTAGTTCGCTCATGTGCAACACTAAAGGAGTTGTTCGGCCGGATTCAAACCGAACCGTGCGTTGGTTGGTTTCCCCTATACGTCATAGCAACGTAGTAAAGGTCAACTTCCGCTATTGGTGGCAGGGATGGTAATGGAGCCTGCGAAATGGAGCATGCGCTGTGGGGAGGTTACTTAATCCCCTGTGGGTATTTAGGCCTAGACTTCATTCCACTGGCCCCTTTTTCCATCGAATTCTCAACAGGTCAGTTTGCAGTTTTAGCGCGACACCAACAATACCATATTAAAGAATGTATCATATTGCTTTCTTTATGCTGGTTAAATTAACATGGTGGTCATGGTGTTCATCTGGAATCCCGAACTGACGTGTTGGAGGAATTATGTATCAAGATAAAGAGCAAAATTCTGCTATTTTGGTTGAGTCAAGGTTGGATGAGCACCTACTGTAATGTCTAATTGGACGGAAATTAATTGGATAGTGTGCAACTTCGAATTCCCTCATTATAGGACTTAACCTTTCATTGTTCCCACAGATCAATTTCACATAAACTACGATAAAAGTAACTCCGAAAATGGAAGTCATTGTTATATAATATTCTATATTTCGGCTTCCATTTTCGGAGTTACTTTTATCCTAGGACTGCCTTTCTTTGGTATGTTCAACTTCATTATGTCGGTACCTTTTAAGAAGTGCCGTTCGCATCATAAATCCAAACGTTTAATAAATTTAAATGTTTAACTTGCACCAACCAATCAGATGTCATGAATTGACATTTGGAAGACCTTTCCTGTCCAAAAGCAAACGTTTGCTGTTGTAACGTCCAATACTTTAGACGTTTCCTGTCAAAAGGCAAATGTTTCCAGTAGTAATATTCGAGACTTTTAAACGTTTCCGGTTTAAGGGAAATCGTTACCGGTTGTGATCGTCCAGTCAGATTTTTTTATTGCTGCCGCGTATGTTCAAACCTCAACATCAACACGTGTCCACTGGCAAAATGTTGCCGCTATGTAGTCTGTGTGAACCAATCAAAATAACCCTTACAAATATTCGCACATATTGTATTCCTCATGCTCACCGTGCATCATGTCCTGCGCAAATTGTCCCAGTGCCAAATATATTCTCCAAAACCTAATTTGTAAGAACGGTTTTCATTGGTTATAATACACTACATACCGGAAACGTTTGCCAGTGAAGATTTGCACGTGTTGGTGTAGATGTTGGAATACACGCGGCCCAAATAAAAGATCTGATTGGACGATCACAATCGGAAACGTTATCCTTTTAAGTGGAAACCTTTAAAAGACCAAATTTTTCTTTTGACAGGAAACGTATGAAGTCGCGAATCTACAACTGGAAACATTTGCTTTTTAACAGGAAAATGTCAGTTCATAAAATTTGATTGGTTGGTTCAAGTTTAAACGTTTAAACTTTTTAAAGCTTTACAATTTTTAAACATTTAAGAGGTTAAAACCTTTAAAGGATGCGGTTATGGCGCGAACAACCCTTCATATACCTTGTCACAGGATGTAACTTGTGATTGCGTTTTAGCCACATACATTCGTGCCTGGTGCCACCTGTGCCTAACTTGAAATGAAATATATAATTGTGCGTTTATTTCATTACAAACTTATCCCCCAATAACCCAGCTACCAGATCTCATTAAAGCCCATAGGCTCTAGTTTTTTTTGTTTTTTTTGTTTGTTTTTTCTATTGAAAATCAGTGCAAGAGTCGGTTCAGATAAACAGCTGGAACGTACAAATGTGGTGATTATCAAGAAAGCATAAATGAGTCCCATTCCATATCCGGATCAAATGCAAGTTTTTATTCACCCGCCAAGCCAGCATGGCTTCCGTGTTGGTTTTGGTGACATTGGCTACAGAAAACAAACTTGATTGCGATGAAACAAAAGAAGAAACTACAGTAAATTCTTGTGAAAGAGAAAATACTAACACATCTGAAGTGACAGAGGACTCTAAAACTATTTCCAACTCGGCAGAATCTGAATGCAAAAATGACAATGAAGCAAGCACAACAACAACAACAACAACAAGTGTAGAAAATGAAACTAAGATTCCTATTCCGGAATGGGATTTTCCTGACCATGGCAAACCATTAGGGACTGAGGAAAAACGAGGAAGGGAAACTGTTGATACTAGATCCAAGAATGAGCTTGAGATTTGTTCACCAGATCAAAATTCTGAACCTTTGAGAGATGAAAAAAATGAAAACTTGAAATCAGAAGAAGTTGATGGAAGTGTGACATTTGGTGATGAGTCGAAAGCGACAACTGAACGACAGTTCAGCAAGGAGTATTTTGGTGGCAAGGTTCAACTGAATGCAGAGGTAATCTTGGCACGGTAAATTAAATGAATTATTGCAGTGTGTATATGGTACGATAGTTGCGCTGTCACCCTATAACAAAAGTTAAGACTTTAACATTGAAGCTGTGCCAATAGCACCGGCAGGTGCATTGAGACTGACCCATTCTCCCACTGTCTTTCCTATGTGGTTAACACATAGGAAAGGAAATATAATATCGAGTCTCACGCATGACTCGCGCATTGGTCTTCAATCTCACATGCAGCCACCTGCATGATCTCACGCATTCGCCACTTCAATAAAAAAATCTGTAAAACACGAGTCTTTTGCTCAAAGTTGTCAGTGTCCGATCCACACGGCGCACAGGAATGTTCTATGGGAATCACTGTCGTCAGTCTTGCATGGTCCAGTACTATTGTGTGACACTTGTACCAGGGGTAGATCAATTTGTAGACCTAGTAGTTCTCTCCTTTAGCGGGGAGAGAACTACTAGGTCTAATCAATTTGATGCTTCTTTAGGGGTTCTAATACCTTACTGGGTTATGCCTGATTGACAGTCTGATGGACTAAATATGATACGTTTCCGCTCTAAAACTGTTTCATCGACTTCTTGTCATATCAGGCACCCGCATGCCCTATAATACGCACAACACAGTATCGGGAACCAGACTGTCAAAATTTCTGACATGCGGTCAGGACTTGCTTGATGCTATAACTTCCAATATTTTAATGATGGAGATGAAATAATCCCAGGTGGGTGGTTAAATTTTTTTGATCACATATGCATGAATAAGGCCTATGCAATATATCTGGTGACAAATATCATATAAACCTTCCAAAATACAAGCAGTATTCTTACTTCCATCTGCAAAACAATCAGAAAAACAAAACTATAAAAAAATCGAGTAAAAAAACTAGGTGAGGACTTATGATTTTATTCCTCTAAAATTGGCCCTAACGCATCTCTAGCCATCTAGAACCCCATAGCTTCTGGGGCCTAGGTGGCCCCTGGACCCTCGCCTTAAGTGCTGGGATAGTCGCTAAATCTCAATCTTTGGGAAATTTTAAAGTTGAGTGGTCTGTTAACATGGGGGAGGCTTTTAAACTGTTGATAACTGATACATATATATGATAAATATCCTATTCCAAGAAATTAACAATTATGCTCACATTTATGATAATTTTGGCAACTTAGATAGAAAAAATAGCCCAGTTATCATTGATTAAAAATATTTCCCAGGTTACAGAGATGGGAAGAGACTGGATGAACAAACCACAGTGAACCGCTATCTCAATGTACCTGTCATTGCTATCGGCACAGCTTCATTGTTAAAGGAATAACTTGAAGGTTGGGCAAGTCACAGATTGGATCCACCCCCAGGGGTGGGCCATGGTGGTGGGAAAACTTTATATATGGTCACGAAAAAAGTCGGGTGGGGGGGGGGGAGGGGCAATGGCATGTAGAGGATACGGCAAAGTCTGGTCTGATACGAGAAGTCATGACTCTGGTCCTATCTTGCATTTTGACAAGGCTAATTTTATTCAAAACAGAATCGGTGAAAGGGTTAAAGGATCTATAGTCAGACCTCAAGTCAGATTTAAGGTTAACCCTTTAACCGATTCACCACTGGGTTTGGCTCTGTTTTGGCTTGGTGTACATTTTTCAAAACAGAATCGGTGAAAGGGTTAAAGGAAAATGTACACCAAGCCAAAACAAAGCCAAACCCAGTGGTGAATCAGTTAAAGGGTTAACCTTAAATCTGACTTGAGGTCTTGACTATAGATACCAGTACCTCCTTGTGTTCCAATTTAAGGGAAAAGAGCAACCTAGGAAGTTTTGTCAGCAGCACTGCATATCTTGATGGTGATGTCACAGTGTTGCTGGCGCTTCTGCTGTTAGCTACGCTGCTGTTAGGGGCAATTTACCATATGGCTCCCACCCCTCCCCGTGAGGAACCTATGACACACAGTATACCGACACCATGCATTACTTGTGTAGGCACAGAGTAGTGGTCCATTTTGTGAATTGTCAACTCTCAAACATGCCAGATCTACATCCGATGAGGGTGACTAATATACATGTAGACTAGTGCTGTATGTATTGTCTTGTTACATGTATCTCAATTAAGGACTCGAGGCCCGGGGAATAGGCTCAACCTATCGATATTTTTTTCTTTGCATATTTCAAAAGTTGAAGAAAAAACCTATCAAGTGTTTCTGTTATTTTCCTTAAAAAATGTTTGCAAACGTGAAATTTTAGCTCTCAAAAATTCACTGTCTGTGGAAGAACTCTGCCCTGTGGGGATTAGCGCGCATTACTCACAGTCGGTGTTATCGCCTGCTGTGACTTCGCACCTTGGCTAATTACTTGTCACTGCAATACACACAATTCGCACGCTGGGCTCATTTATTATAATTAGTTGTTTTTCTACCACATTCATGCCAAAGCCGCCATCGTTTACAAAATATTGAAATGGAAATTATATGGTCTATCTCAGTGTTTTCGGGCCACATGACAAACTAAAAAAATACAAACACACTGCTCAGGTGGTCAACCATTTCCGGAAAGCATGTGGTATATGCAGATATATATATTGCGAATTTGCGTAATGTTTTTCATAATATCTCACTTGACATTCTATCAACATATCTTACTTGCCAACACAATCATGGGAATAACACGTTACAAGATTAGTAGGACACGCATGCAGGCAAAAAGAAACTTTGATAAACATTATTACACGACTCCTGCTGTTCGGTCATATATACCTCCGATTCAGTATTACTTCATACTGCATTATCGCATTATACATGCGGCAAATGTAGAAAGTGTGGTATTCATTCAAAATAAATACGTTACGTATTCACCATCGTACATATAATTATAAAAAAGGCAAACATTATTCCCGCAAATTGTATACTTTCGCGATAATACATGTAGTAAAGTTTTTTAACTCCACACCGGAAATGGCCGCTGCCAGTTTTTTCCGGTTTGAGGTCTGTGGACTGACCATTTCCTGTTTTCTTCTCTTTCCTTGAGCTATACCTTTTTCAGTCGGCAATTAAATCCATGAATGTCCAATTGCCGCAAATCACATCTCTGTAAGCCTTCTATAGAATGCTCGACATCTACTCAATCACCCGCGGTGAGGGATTTCGGAAAGCGTGAAAACTGACCAACGGGGCATATTCGTGACTGGTTTTCTACACTTTCTCAAAATATATTGTTCCAAAGTGATTAAAGAACGTTTGGTCTATAATCCCTATATGTTGTGTGAGAATATTGTGTCATTATCATGAAGTAGCGGATAATAATTACAGAATATCATCTGAAAAGTAGATCATTTTTGTTTACGGTCTATATCCGACATCTTTTTTTTACACAGCTGGTACATACCAACTTGCTAATAACTTCTCTATTTTTCATCCGATCATGTCAATTTTTGGGGAGCATAATATATACATTACAGTCCGAACGATTGTGTCTCAGTTTTTCAAAATGTTGCTTTGTTTTGAAGTTATTGGAACTTGAAATAGACTTTCATTTTGTTTTAAAAAATAAACTTCACAACTCTGTCAAACTTTTTCTAAGAGTTTAAAAAAAAAATGAGACACACCTATTTGGTTTGAAAGGTTTATTATCGCCATGCAAAATCTCGGACTCGTTACTTGTAAAATAATAGGTGAAATTAGCGATATAAAAAAGACATTATTTTTTTGAAATAAAAACTGGTGAAATAAACGTAAGAATTAAATTTTTACTTTATTTGGAACGCCCGAATTGTGATCTTTCCAACCATATAAAACATATATATGTATGTGAAGTGGTTGTGATGAAATGAGACAGAATGCACGAGGGTGTCTAGTATCAAGCGCTACCCCGGGCCTCGAGTCCTTAAGAACTTTAAGATGGAGACTATTGTTGATCCAGATTTATTGAGAATAGTGTAAATGGGGCAAGGGAGTTGGGACAGGGCTTCTTTATGATCTGGGGATGGGGCATTGGGGCTACACGTAGAGGATGGGGCTAGTTCAGAGTGCTGGTTGATATGGTTTGTGTGGGGTAAGGATACAGCTAGGTGAAGATACTGGATTAGGCTTATTGAGAGTGCTTGAAATAGGGGTGGATTCTGGGAGTAGATGGTAGGGCTAGCTGAGGGTGCTGTAGATGAAGCTAGCTGAGGGTGCTGTAGATGAAGCTAGCTGAGGGTGATGGAGGTTGATCCAGATGAGGATGCTGAATGTGGAGCTATAACTGAGGGTGCTGAAGGTGGGGTAAGGATAGCTGAGGATGCTGAAGGTGTGCTAGCTGAGGATGCTGAAGGTGTGCTAGTTGAAAATGCTGGTGGTGGGTTAATGAGGATGCTGAAGGTGATGGAGATGAGAGTGCTGAATTTCAGGCTTTCTGAGCATTCTGAATATGAGCTACCAGAGGATGTTAAGGTACATGTAAGCCTAAATGGAGATGCTGAAGATAGGGCTTGCAGGGGGTGCTGGACATGGACATTCTTAGGATGCTGAAGGTTGGGCTACTTGAGGATGCTGGAAGTATAACTAGCTGAGGATGCTGAAGTCGTGCTAGATGAGGGTACTGAAGTTGAGCTAGCTGGAGATGCTGAATGTAGGGCTAACCTAGGATGCTAAAGATGGGCTGAGGATGCTGAAGTTAGGCTAGCTGAGGAAGCTGAGAATGAGTTAGCTGACTAAGGATGCTAAAGGTAGACTAGATGAGGGTGCTGAATGTAGGGCTAAACTAGGGTTCTGGAGATGGGCTAGCTGAGGATGCTGAAGATGAGCTATCTGAGAGTTTTGAAGATGGGCTGTCTGATTGAGGATGCTGAAGGTGGGCTAGCTGAGGATACTGAAAGTATGGCTATCTAAGGACTGAATGCAAGGCTAGCTGAGGGTGTTGAACATGGGCTTGTGGATGATCAAGGTGGGCTAGCTGAGGGTACTGAAGGTGGGCTAGCTGAGGATGCCAAAGGGGTGGCCTACCTGACGGTGCTGAAGGTGGGCTAGCTGAGGGTGTGCTAGCTGAGTATGCCAAAGGTGGCCTACCTGAGGGTGCTGAAGGTGGGCTATCTCATGATGGTGAATGTTCTCTGGGGATGTTGAAAGTGGGCTAGTTGAGGATGTGAGTCGGCAAGCTGCGGATGCTGGAAGTGCTAGCTGAGGTGCTGAAGGTGAAGGAGATGAGGATGCTGAATGGGGGGGGGCTAGCTGAGGATGCTGGAGGTATGGCTATCTGATGATGCCGCAGTCAACGCTAGCTGAGGATGTTGTAGGCGGGCAAGCTGCGGATGCTGATAGTGGTAGCTGAGGTGCTGAATGTGGGGCCAGCTGAGACTGCTGAAAGTAAAACTAGCTGAGGATGCTGAAAGTGCTCTAGCTGAGTTGCTGAAGGTGAAGCCAACTGGGGATGCTGATGGCAAGCCTAATTGAAGATAGGGCTTGCAGAGGGTGCTGAACATGGACATTCTCAGGATGCTGAAGGTTAGGCTAGCTGAGGATGCTGGAAGTAAACCTAGCTGAGGATGCTGAAGTTGTGCTAGATGAGGGTACTGAACTTGATAGCTGGGGATGCTGAATGTGGGGCGCTGAATGTGAGGCTAACCTATGGTGCTGAAGGTGGGCTGGGGATCCTGAAGATGGGCTAGCTGAGAAAGCTGAGAATGGGCTAGCTGATTGAGGATGCTAAAGGTAGGCTAGATGAGGGTGCTGAATGTAGGGCTAAACTAGGGTCCTGGAGATGGGCTAGCTGAGGATGCTGAAGATGAGATATCTGAGGGCGCTGAAGATGGGCTGTCTGATTAAGGATGCTGAAGGTGGGCTAGCTGAGGATGCTGAAGATAGGGCTAGCCAAGGACTGAATGCAAGGCTAGCTGAGGGTGCTGAAGTTGGGCTAGCTGAGGGTACTGAACATGGGCTATCTGTGGATGATGGTGGGATAGCTGGGGCTGCTGAAGGTAAGCTAGCTGGGGATACTTGAAAAAGGGCTATCTGAGGGTGCTGAATGTGGGCTAGCTGAGGGTGCTTAAGGTGGGCTAGCTGAGGGTGCTGAACATGGGCTAACTGAGGGTGGGCTAGCTGAGGATGCCAAAGGTGGCCTACCTGAGGGTGCTGAAGGTGGGCTAGCTGAGGATGCCAAAGGTGTCCTACCTGAGGGTGCTGAAGGTGGGCTATCTGCTGATGGTGCATGTGAGCTATCTGAGGATGCTGAAGTTGGGCTACCTGAGGGTGCTGAAGATGGGCTGGCTGAGGATGCTGTAGGTGGGCTATCTTGAGGGTGCTGAAATTGGGCTATCTAAGGGTGCTGAAGGTGGAATAGCTGAGGCTGCTGAAGGTGAGGTAGCTGAGGGTGGTGAAGGTGGGCTAGCTGAGGATGCCAAAGATGGGCTATCGGAGGATGCTGAAAGTGGGCTAGCAGTTAAGGTGGGCTAGCTGAGGGTGCTGGAGGTGGGCTACTTGAGGATGCAGGATATAGGGCTAGATCTGAGAGTTCAGAAGATAGCTATATTCGAAGATGCTGTAGCAAGGGCGAATTGGGTATTAAAGCTGGAAGCTGTCAAGGTGGGTGATGACTGGACAATACATAAACAAATTGGATATAGGGCTATATTTGAGATTGGAACAGATTGTGATTACTGAAGATCTGGCAAGACCAGATCCTGCTGATATCTTTTATATGGGATTGATAAAATCGGTCAGCTTTATTGAGGATCATGCAGCACAAGATAACTACATTCTTTCTTAGAAATTCTACTTTTGCTCGAGGGGATTGTTTTCACAAATGTTGCAGGTGTGTATAACTATATCATTTGTCTATTTTAGTTGGTTAATGAAAAACTGCTTTCCCTGGAGGTGGAGAATATCCTGTGGAAATCTTCAGATGATGGGAAATTTCAACAGGTAGGCCTACCCTATCCTGTAGGAATAACTTTAAAAGATCTGATTAATGCAATAACTTTTAAACTAAATATCAGATTTATTTGATAACTTTGAAAGATCAGACTGATGCAATAACTTCTACAGATCAGAATGAACTTTCAAAGATCACATTGATAAAAGATCAGATTGATTTAATAACCTGAGATCTGATTGATGTAACAACTTTTAAAATAAATATCAGATTTATTTGATAACTTTCGAAGATCAGACTGATGCAATAACTTTTACAGATCAGAATGAACTTTTAAAGATCACATTGATAAAAGATCAGATTGATTTAATAACCTGAGATCAGATTGATGTAACAACTTTGAGATAGATTGATGCAATAACTTTTAAAGATCAGATTGATGCAATAACTGTTAAATATCAGATTGATGCAATCTCGTTCAAAGATCAGGTTGATTCAAAAACATCAGAGATCAGATTGATGCAACAACTTTTAAAGATAGATTCTTGGAATATCTTTTAAAGATCAGATTGATGCAATATCTTTCAAAGATCAGATTCATTCAATAACCCCCAGAGATCAGATTGATGCAAGAACTTTTAAAGATCAGATTGATGCAATAACTTTTAAAGATCAGATTGATGCAATAACATCAGAGATCAGATTGATGCAACAACTTTTAAAGATAGATTCATGCAACAACTTTCAAAGATCATGCTGATGCAATAACTTTTAAAGATCAGATTGATGCAATAACATCAGAGATCAGATTGATGCAATAACTTTCAAAGATAGATTGATGCAATAAATTTAAAAGATCAGATTGATCCAATAACTATTTAATAACATCAGAGATCAGATCGATGCAACAAGTTTTAAAGATCAGATTTATGCGATAAATTTCAAAGATTAGATTGATGCAATAAGTTTTGAAGATCAGATTGATTGATGCAATAAGTTTTGAAGATCAGATTGATTGATGCAATAAGTTTTGAAGATCAGATTGATTGATGCAATAAGTTTTGAAGATCAGATTGATTGATGAAATAGTTTTGAAGATCAGATTGATTGATGCAATAAGTTTTGAAGATCAGATTGATTGATGCAATAAGTTTTGAAGATCAGATTGATTGATGCAATAAGTTTTGAAGATCAGATTGATTGATGCAATAAGTTTTGAAGATCAGATTGATTGATGCAATAAGTTTTGAAGATCAGATTGATTGATGCAACAACTTTCAAAGATAAGATTGCTCCAATGAACTTGAGCCCTAACTTTTTTACTCCTGCATAATACATTTACAACTGTGCTGAAACAGTTTTGGAAAAGTAATTTTGCCTCAAATAGCAAATTATGTTTTTAATACGCTTCTTTATAATATGAATGTTGAACCTGTATGACAATAGAATAACATTTCAGATACATCTCTTTCAATTCATGATGATTTTGATATCTCTGAAGGCAAGTTTCGTTGTTGATGATGGGCAGAAGTGTGAAGATGTCTTCCATGCTCTCGGTAAAATTGGAGTTGGTTCAATCAACAAAAGTTCCATCAGGTAAACAATATTTTCTCATGTTGTCTAACCATTGTCTAATCCAGCGAGGGATATTCGAGCTCACACGTCTCGTTTTCAAGTAAAAAGGTCAGACAAAGGTCGATGTCACCTACATGTAGGCCAGAAAATGTGGAAAACAGTACAAAATTGTGTACTTACTGTCATAACTCCAGTTCAGTGAAGTGAACTATGATAAAATTTGAAGTATACCTCCGTCATTGCAATAAATTGATTCTGATTGATTATTGATCCGTTACATGTCTGTCCAAACATCTCTGACCATCTGTCTTTGAAATCCTATTGTCTATGTGATATCCCGTCTCGGGGTTTTGGATTGATAGTAAACTTAGGGTAAACTTAATACGGCATATCACATTGAGCACAACGGTTCTCGTCAGATCATCGAAGTTGAGCAACGTTGAGCTCGGTCAATACTTGGATGGGTGGCCGGGTGCTGTACTGACTGGGCTGATCATTGTTCAGGGTAATAGAAACTGTGAGCACTCTCGTGTTCTGGCACATGTACGTAGGCACCGGCTTGATATGACTGAAAAAAAGTTGAAAACAAAGTTAAATCTTACTCGTCCTCACTCATGGAACATAGCATAGTAGTGAGGTCAAAAGGTCAAGTATCAAGGACAAAGACATGTTTACCAATGTTTTATCCATTATAATATCCTTCTGTGTGATACTTCCCCATCATCACATCTGTTCAACATTGTTGAAATGTGTGTGGGCATATTTTGCAGTCCAAAGGCTCTTGTTTAACATGCCCCTTCCTCTCCCACCACATGATACTCTTGGCTATCTGTGGTTTGCCATATATGCCATCTCCATGCAGTCTAGCTGACATAAATGACAATTTACTACCCGAGAATGCACTAATGCTTACATACATGTATATGTGCGCGAGGCTCACGCGAAATGACCTGGGGTGTTGTTGTGCACACTCCAGGTCATGGTAAGAATAGGTCGCAGCTCCTCAGAGAGCTCGTCGTAAGAGGCGACTAACTGGGACACCTGTGGGGATCCCGGGTGTGAAAAGGAATAGGACCCTACCCATGTGATTTCTGGGCGTGAAAAGGAATAGAAACCAATGTCGTGATATGACTGAAATAGTGTTGAAAGCGATGTTAAATAATATTCACTCACTCACTCCCTGTTTTGGCCTCCTTTTTTCAGCATGTTTCCGGCATCACTGCACATGGCATCCGATGACAAAGCCCAGGAGTCGGATGGCAGCACCGATGCTGAAGATGACAAGGACACTGAGGGGTAATAATACACAGAACTATGAAATTCTTCAATTATTTTAGTGGGGTGTCAAGTGGCCGTCTCTGTTGAGGCCATTGACCTCTTTACCGAATTGTATTTTCTCAATTGCATCGAGAGCACAGCCACTGATTGGTTCACAGCCATAACTGATTCACTGCCATAACTCATTAATTAGGAAAATTGCCACTTTTGCGAATGGATATATGAGATGTAGATGATCCGAAAACAGAATTGAGGTCGAAGGTCAGCATCACAAATTTGGCACAAAGATCAGGAAATCAGCGAGATTCAAATGATCTTTTCGATTGATACGTCGGAGACGATTTTCCAGGTACTGAAATTTTCAAAATTCAAATAGGTCAAAGGTCAACATCGCTTTTCCCTTCCCACCCCATACCACCCCCCTCCCCCCCCCCAGTTTGTCTGAGCTATTACTCCAATCAAAGGATATCGATTATAATCAAACTTCAGAAATACCTCATGCTCGTGCTTGTAGCAAGCAAGAAACCTATTGAGGTTGAAAGATCAAAGGTCAAGGTCACTTGGATGAATAAAATCAGGAAACCAAGAGGAGTCATAGTCGTGTACCAAAATTGAGGTAAAAAAATCAATGCACATTGATCACCAGCAATTCACTGAAACATAAAATATTTTATAGATTTTGTTTATTGAATGACATATAGTCTGTCGTGCTATCATGAGGCTCTTGCTATGCTGGATTGATTAAGGAGTGGAAAAAAGCATATCCTTGAAAAAAGCATATGCTGTATAACAAGCAAGTAACAATAACAAGTGTAAGTTCAACCTAACATTTACAGGGCCTGATCCAGGCCATTTTTTGAACCCGTTATAATGAAAAAAGGAAACAAAATAAAAAAACAAAACAAAACAAAAATAGATTTTTTTTTTTTTTTTAGCAAATTCTCTCTCTGAACAGGCTGAAACCTATACTAATGCAAATACTATTGCCAAATATTAAGTTATCACTCTGTATTTAGACCATTTAATACTCCCACAGCTTTCATGGGCTTTGACAGTCCCACATCGCGGCCTATTTCACCATAACTTATCACATTCTGCGCCATGTAAGGGTGCCCAAACTAAAAGTCTAGATCAGGCCGGCCCTGATTTAACATGTTGAATATGAAGGAGGATTACCAAGTATTAACTGCTAATATTGCTTTGAACTTGTAACCTTCTTTCTCTTGTGACACTTTCTGGGTATAATATTCTAACAACTATTACCTCTATCATAATTTTGGTTAATGCAATGTCTTAATTTTACAGAACTGCAGAGGAAAGTGAGTTTAGAAAGTCCATCAAGTCCAGGCTTTTGGTGGCTCAGGTAAACATTGCCATGGTGTTCACATGAACAACATGGCGCTACCAGATCAATCTCCAGATCAATCTCCAGATCAATCTCCAGATCAATCTCCAGATCAATCTATTGTAAAAATGATTAAGCAGTAAATCTATCTCCCACTCTGGGATATTTATAGGTTTTGCACCATAATACTATATATTGTGACAGATTTTTTCATAACACAGTCATATAAAGCAGTTTATACCTATACTGCTGAGATGGGGCCAGTTTCATTCTCGACGCATTGCAGATGAGCTATTGCTGTTTTCAAAATGTTTCTTTTTACCATTCTGATTTTCTTCGCAGGTGGTCAAGTCAGTTGAAGTGAATGCGAAGTTCACCTTTGATTACATTATGTTGATTATATTAGCAAGGTGAGATTAATCTGTTATGCTGGCTACTTTTCAGTGCTTTCCCTGGAAACAAATATCATTTATTACTTGTCAGACATTAACACATCACTGTAAGCTTACCATAGCTTTGCAAACCAGGAAATGGCTTAATTTGGATGACCCTATAAATGGGCATGTCCAAATATCAATTTGGTAAAATGAACCGACTCGATGAATGGATGCGTGACATACTGTATGGGTTCTCGTGTAATTTTCTGATTTGTACATTTATATTTTGGCCAATGCTGTACTATAGGGGGGAATATATTTCTAATGTCCCCTGTTGAAATAGTAGGATAACCTGATTTAGTGATGAAATCTACATCTTCTTTAGATTATCAGGGGCTCTGGGCTGTACTATAGGGGGGAATATATTTCTAATGTCCCCTGTTGAAATAGTAGGATAACCTGATTTAGTGATGAAATCTACATCTTCTTTAGATTATCAGGGGCTCTGGACATTTTTAATTAGGTTAATAGTTTCACCGCACACTCATATATCTCCAGAATGACTCTGCCCAGGTTCATCAAACATACATTACACATGTATGTGGTCGCGGAGCAGATGCGTATCAAAAATCAGTGAGATTGAACCAATATTTCCAGGTTGCCAGGTCAAACTGTCAATTTGTCACAGACTGGTATCATCATATCTCAAGACCTATGCTTACTGAAACTACACCAGACCCCTCAAGTTATACTTTTGCCAAGGCGTGAGATTTGAGTTTATCCGCCCCGGGGATACGAGCCCCCCAAAAATGAGAATTTCTAGGCATCATTTCATATAATTCTTTGCATTTTTGTTTCGTATAACAGCCTACCATTATACATTTCACCCTTCACGGAGGCTATAATTGGATACTTTACAAGTCTAGGAAAATTTTAAAATTACTGGCTCCTTTTTCTGCAAACTGGAGTAATTTTGAAGGATTACTTGTTATCTTAGAAATGATTTCATGAAAATGCCAAGATGTGTGAGATTTTGATATGGCTGTGTGAAAGCGTGGGACAGATGCCAAATGCGCGAGTCTCACGCCAAATGCGTGAGGGTTGATAAGTCTGCTACACATAGGTAACATGTATTTTGGGTAACATGGTTGATATAAGAATGACTTCATAATGATCATCATGTCTGATTTTTCTCTGATTTCATGTATGATCATATGACCTCTTACTGTTTCAGTTTAATTGCAGGTATGGGTCTGGTAGAGAACAGCTCTGTTGTCCTGGTGGCCAGTATGCTGATATCACCACTGATGGTGAGTCGCAGACGTACAGTACATTGCAGAGATAATTTGGCGCTAAATGAGTAAAAACAACACGAAAAAATGCAACACGAATGCATCGAAAACATGATCGCATGAAAAAACTGCCATGGTGAAATTGTGAGTATCGAAAAATAAAATTGCAACTATTTAGGGAAAACATTTTGCGAAACCCGCGTTTTCAACCCTCGGCCTTAGGGGATTGCCATCATGTGGTATTTCTGTCTGTCCATCTGTTGCTGATTTCTCATTAACACCATATCTCAAGAAACACTAGAAATAGTCAGGAATACCGGACTTAAATCACACATGCATGAAAGTCAGTGAACTTGACCTATTTATTGTGGGTCACCAGGTCAAAGTTTGTAAATCTTTTCACCAATGGCTTGTTACCACCATTTCTCAACAGTGATAAGGCCTAGGCACTGTGACCTTACACCAGACAGTGTCTGGTTCCATGCTGCTTCAAAGATTTCTTCTTTGAATTAGCATGAACACAACTGGGCTGGGTGATGCTTAGTTGGTTCATCGTGATATAGCTGAAATATTGTTGAAAGCGACGTTAAATTCTATTCACTCACTCACCCACTTTAGATTTATTTTCATTCAGCCTATTAAAGGTGCCATGAGCCCTTTAATGACAGAAAATCGCTGACAATGTCTTTCTGTTGCACAGGGCCCTATACTGGCAGGCACATTTGGAACTATGATAAAAAATGAGGAGTTAAGAAATACGGGCATGAAGAATGAAGTGATAGGTCTGGGTATTTGTGTACTATGTGGTAAGTAACCATTTTCAGTTTAGTTAACTTTAGTCTCTGTTCACTGGTATATATTAAGTTAATCTAATGGTGAACTGCAAAGCTTTCCAATATTCTGCTAAAATGTCAGAAATCAAGGCCTTTGTGGCTATAGTTGTTTATGTGTGGTAATAGTTCAGTGGATTATTTTCTTCTTCCGAGTATAAATTATACGCCAAAACCTATACCACCAGAAAACCGGAGCCACAACTTTTGAAAACGTCATCGATTGCCTCCCATTGTTTTTGGAACATAATGGCATTATAGTGGTCCTCGCTTATTCATCCGACGTAGCATGATGTCATGTAAAATGATACATTAAAAAACTTGAATGAAGTGGACCTATATAACGTCATAACGTTCTACAAGCAAAGAGAGACAAACGATGCAAGTTTTCGATACAGATTTATAACCGGATAACTTTAATATTGATATTAGTACAACTTAGCATATACATTCGCCCCAAAATCGTATAACAATTATAACACAAGATGTATGTAAGCAACATTTTAGAGAAAAAAATTAAAAGCTTTACAGTTCACCTTTAAAGGCAATGTCATCAATGTAAAATATTTTCATGTCCATGTTCTCAAGGATAATGTGTACACGTACCTCCCTGAGACCGTAAATGCTCAGTTTAGACTGGTAACAATGCTGAACTTGCACAAAATTGAATAGATTCACCCTGATAACATCGACCATCATTGACACATGGCTCACAGTGGTTAATTGTCCATTCGCTCTCTCTCCTATCTCTTTAGCATGGATCTGATTGTTTCGTCGATCGTTCGTAGGTGAAATTTACACCTCAGAGTTTGAACACTGAAGGTGGCCAGATAAATCAAGGCAGGTTCGAAATGTTGGAATGTTGAAATTGGCTTGATAAAATGAAGACGACAATTCCAAGAAAGAACCATGTAATGCTTTAATACATTTATGATAATTTTGGCAACTTCAAGTCAAAAATAGTCCAGTTATCAATGAATAAAAATATTTCCTAGGCTGAAAAGATAGGAAAGAGAGATTGAATGAACCACTGTGAGCCATGCATCAATGCAACTGCCATTGCTGTCATGGCAGACCAACTGCTGAAGCCTAACTTAAATTTTTTGCCAGTCCAGTATTAACGGTCCTACACAAGCACCTCTTTCAAAGTGTAGAGTGCAACTTGCAGAGGTCAACAATTTTAACTCGCTGTCCATCGTCTACACGATGGGGGGAGTACATTAACCCTGTCTATCTATTGATCAGATCATTCTTCTTGGTTCATGTAGGTACTGTTATGTTAGAAACAAACATGCACAGCTCAAGGCTCTTTTTGAGTACCGGTAATCGTAATCACAGAGGGAGTCGCAACTATGTGTGTTCATTTGTAATTCAGCAGCTCCTGGGCATATAACAAAACATATCTGAACCAAGTTGGATGATATTAACATCGATAGATGGGCTTAATTTACCTGTCGATATGTAGAAGCTGAGTGGTGCATCAAAATGGCTGACCTAATCTCCAGATATTTGAAAGAGCCCTTTGTCGGCTATTCAACAGACTGCTAGGTCGAAACTCCAGGATAACAAGAGGGATCGAAAGCTAGGCTAAACCCACCAGTGTTGACAGGATACTCGTGAACCAATTAAAATCATTTTAGTTGCCGCAAATATAGTAAAATACACTTTAAAGGTAACATACTTGCGATCAGCACATTATTAAATGGTGCGTATCCAATTTATATAGCGGAGAAAATATACCTCTTTCAATGTCAGCATATCAGACATATCAGAATATATCTAGAAACTTGCTGATTGGCTGGATTTTCTTCTAGTTTTCTTCACCAGCCAATGAATATGCCAGATTTCCATTTGAAAATTTGAATTGACCAATCAGAGGTTTTGTAAATGGAAGATCTCCCATGATGCACTGTTGTTTCTATAAAATTCCATTAAAGAATACTCCTTGATCCTGTGTAAAATTATTAGTGAAATGCAAAGGTGTTTAGATTCTTCGTTTCATTTTTTGTATAGGCTGAATGAGAGTTGGTTTATCTAGTTCGCTTGGCTTAACTTCTGCTTAAAAAGTTGGTACCCCAAGCCCAGCTAAATTCAGATTTGCAAACCGTCATGGCGCCTATCTTTCCTTGATTATGACATCATATCAGACCATCGGCCCCAAGACAGAACTAGTATTGACATTAGGTTAAACGGTCTCATGTGACGTCACAAACGAGCTTCTAACAAGGGCAGATAAGCAATGCAAATTTCGTTTCTAAAATCGACAGGCCTTGAGATACCAACTTTAGAGTGCTTGCAATACAAGGAGACAAAATACTTGAAATAAAACCAAACAAAGTAGATAGGTTCATATTTACATTAATAGCTAGCCCGTGAAGAATATGAAGAGGAAAAGTGGAAAACCTTTGCTTTTCTGTTCACAGGTTTCCTGTTTGGTATAATAAGTGGTGCAGTTGGTTTATATGGCGCCAAGTGGGGAAGCACACTAGAATGGCCTACCGAGGAAATGAAATCCAGGTACTGTGGGAAATGTCTCGTTCCTAAATGATTGTTCCATTCTGTGTCGGATCTGCATCTTCATATTTGCCTAAATGATCAGTGGCGTTCACTGCACCTGCGGCCCGACAAATTCATATGGTACCGTTATATGTTTATACCTGCATTTAGCACAATATTGTTGCCAAGGTGACAGCGATACCCTACGCTAGCTCGCCAGTAGATGCTGTCATTGAAAAGAAGACCCCGGACGAGTATTGCAGGCCCTTTCTAGATATCCAATCACAGTTGCTGTATTATCAAGCCCTCTTGCAGGCTGACATGTTACTAGGCGGACTCTGCACACGTGCATTTATGGGTTGCCGATTAGACATAGAAACAACGCTGCCACTGGCTGTTATGAGCTAGGTCACATAATCTTCACACTCCCGATTAATATATGACATACTTTCATTGCATTTATGTTGAGCCAGATGCATTATGGTACCACTTCTCTGATAATGCGAGAATGACAGCACTAATAAATCATTGATTCCAATATTTCATGCCCTGAACTGTTTTGGCACTGAACAGTAAGCTGTAGTTTCCCACAAGCTACACCTCTCGATTGAGATCAATTTTCGTGCCGATCCACCTATAGGTGGTGCCACCTGTCGGCCAAGTTAAAATTGCATTTCGGACAGTAACTTTTGAAAACCTAAACGGATTCTTTCCAAATCAATGGTATATGGGTACCTTCCCTCAAGTTCGTGCCAATTCGCCTACAGGTGGTGTCACCTGTCAAGTTAAAATTGAGTTTCCAGACAATAACTTTCGAAAACCTACATGTAAAAAGCTTCTTCCCAAATTTGGTACCATATGTGGGTATACCTTCCCTCAAGTTCTCTTTTGGGAATGTTTTTGTGCCGATTCGCCTATAGGTGGCGCCATGTTAAAATTGTTTTTCCTATGTTTTACTTTATAATAATAATAATATCTTTATTTCAAGAGAGTAATACACAATCAGTTTCTACAAGAATCTGTTCTTCCTTGTGGCCCTCATCAACAGTTAAACATATACATGTAGCAGAATATACAGTTTTGGATCATGGAAATAAATCTGACAAACATAATAATTACAGCACTAAGGTAAATACATATATACAGGTTATGGACAGTGTAATAAAACAGTTATAGATAATACTAATAAAATAGTTGGGCTTAATAGCATTTTAGGAGACGGCTTCATTTTTAGCTCATCTGGGTCGAAGGCCCGATGGGCTTATGTCATGGCCTGATTGTCCGTCGTGTGTCGTCCGTAAACATCTTCTTCTCTGAAACCGCTTGGCCGATTAAGCTGAAACTTGGCATGCATGTTCCCCCCACTGAGTACACCAGAATTTGTTCATGCCATGTCGATACGATTTTAAATATGGCCACCAGGCGGCCATCTTGGATTTCCCCATGAAATTTTGTTATCGCGATTTCTCCGGAACTACTGCATGGATATTTTTCAAATTTGGTACACAAGTTCCCCTTGGGGTCTAGTTGTGCAAGATACCTTTTGTGGTCTGAATTCAGAAATCCAATATGGCCACCAGGTGGCCATCTTGAATTTCCCCATGGAACATTGTTATCACGATTTCTCAGGAACTACTGCATTGATCTTTCTAAATTTGATACACAGGTTCCCCTTGGGGCCTTGTTGTGCAAGATACCTTTTGTGGTCTGATTCAAAAATCCAATAGGGCCACCAGGTGGCCATCTTGGATTTCCAGATGAAACATTATCGTTATTTCTCAGGAACTATTTTATGAATCTTTCTCAAATTTGGTACACAGGTTCCCCTTGGGGTCTAGTTGTGCAAGATACCATTTGTGGTCTGATTCAAAAATCCAATATGGCCAACAGGCGGCCATCTTGGATTTCTCCATGAAACATTGTTATTGAAATTTCTCAGGAACTACTGCATGGATCTTTCTCAAATTTGGTACACGGGTTCCCCTTGGGGTCTAGTTGTGCAAGATACCTTTTCTGCTCTGATTCAAATATCCAATATGGCCACCAGGCGGCCATCTTGGATTTTCCTATGAAACTTCGTTATCGTGATTTCTCAGGAAGTATTGCATGGATCTTTCTCAAATTTGGTACCCAGGTTCCCCTTGGGGTCTAGTTGTGCAAGATACCTTTTGTTATTTGATTCGAAAATCCAATATGGCCACCAGGTAGCCATCTTGGATTTCCTCATGAAGCTTTATTATCGCGACTTCTCAAGAACTACTGCATTGATCTTTCTCAAATTTGATACACAGGTTCCCCTTGGGGTCAAGTTGTGCAAGATACCTTTTCTGGTCCACTTTGAAAATCCAATATGGCCTCCAGGTGGCCATCTTGAATTTCTCCATGAAATTTTGTTATCGTGAATTCTCAGGAAATTACTTCATGGATCTTTGTCACAGGTTCCCCTTGTGGTCCAGTTGTGCAAGATACATTTTTTGATCCATTTCGAAAATCCAATATGGCCGCATCTTGAATTCCCCATGAAACTTTATCATGAAATCTCAAGAAATTACTGCATGAATCATTTAGTGTTCGGGGGGGACAACACAAGCTAGAAGCTCATCTATTGCAGTTCTTTAGTAAAAATTTCTCACAGCTACTCTCTCCAGTTACAGCACGATCATACGTAGAAACTTCTGCTCGTAGCCATGCGGTAACGGGTGCTATCTGCGTGTAATAGGGCGTTTCCCAAATGGTCACATCCGACTGGTCCCGTTACATCCGACATCGGTGCAATCACATTCATACAACGAAGACACACCTCCAGAAAGCGATCGATTGAAACGATCCCATGGTGGGCCTCGAAGTGCCCCCATCACAAAATAAAAAGCATATCATTTTCCTGTGGTCTGTCGCCGATTTTATTTTGTTTTCAAATATGTTAGGCCGTTTGTAATATGATTTAACAAAGAAGCATGCTCCACTAGAGTCAGAAATAAAATAGCTAATTCGCACAACTTCGTTTTGGTCTCGCGTAGACTCCCCCAGTCTTGCGCCTCGTGAAACTGACATCTCTGCACGTCTGAGAAATATTTGAATACAGATAATTTCATTGGCTCGTTTAAATGGGGCCGACATTTGACCTCATGCTTTGGGAACAACTTTCGAACTCGATTATCTCCCTCTAGATAGATGACGCCGTGTGAAATACATGCCGAATCACAGCGGTAATCTAAGGGTAGTGTTAAGTGAAACATGAAATGCCCTTAGCAAGCTAAGATGCTACAGTGCCGTAGCACTTATCTTTTAACATTTTAGGATATCTGGTTCTGAAGGAAGGTATATATGGTGCTTCTCTTATGTCATTTTTCAGAGTGTTCCAGATCTTTTTTAGTCTCTTCATCAATAATGAATGTTTCCTTTACTTAACATGCAAAACGGATGCCTTCTTGATCGTATTCGATCGACTGTATCTACACCTAAACCATGTCTTCTTTTTCTTGCTTCAGGGGCATGGCCCGTAGTTTGTGGGTGGGTGTATTAATTGCCCTACCCTCCGGTGCCGGGGTCGCTCTTTCTGTACTGGGAGGGAATGCTGGCTCATTGGTCGGTGTTGCTATCTCGGCATCCCTCCTCCCACCAGCTGTTAACGCGGTAAGTGATTGTCCACCATTGTTATATTGCTTGAATGAAGACTTGTGTATTTGATGTAGTGGGATCGCCATACACAACGAATGCAAGAATTTTTGGAACTTTGCCTGCTTTGACAGGTTTTCGCCATTGAATATGTGTTGTACGCGGAGAGGAAAATGATGTCGGTGTGTGACGTTGAGCGACGCTCATGAATCTGAATACTGAACAGCTGCATCCATGGGATGACATCATGGCTCGTGCCTACGGTTCGGTAGAGTATATGTATACACATGGTATACGCTTGTTGTCAAGGCCATCAAAAAATAAACGGCATGCTATGCCGTTTATTTTTAAAGCCCATTTCCTTCCATTTTCTCAGGAATGGTAGAAACAAGTTTAGTTTTTTGTGGTCAAATGTATTTTTTTTGTACCTATATGTCACTTTCGCGGAGTTCGAGAGACATCGATTCCAATCCAGATTTGAGGCTGATTACATATTTCAGTGATCAGTTACTTGCATGATGGCAGCCTTACTAATTAATCAAGCAATTTTAAAGTCTCATCAAGTATTTTTAGAAACTGATACTGGACAGAAAGGGCAATGACTTTCAGAAAGTTTTTTTTTTTTTTTCTTCAAATATTTCATTCCTGAGAGAATATTCTTCAAGAAATCACGGTTGTGGTCACTGATAATCAAGTAATAATCCACAGCTACGAGAACTGTATACGGCAATCCCTCCAATAATTCAATCCCCCTATCAATATTCAATCAGTCTCAATTTTGGGGACAAAATTTCATCATCCTCTAAATTCATTGAAATGACGAAGATTTTATGGAATATATGCAGGATTTTGAACCATTTTTTCCAACTTCCTGTTCTAATAAATTTGGTCACCCCTGATTTTATGGTGAGAAATTTCACTTCCTGTGATTGAATTATTAGAGGGATTACCTACCGTATGTATAAATAATTGTTTATCTTTATATGTCCACAGGGCGTACTCTGGATGTTTTCTATTCTGGCTGCAATTTTTCCACCCAGTGTGGTCAAGGTAATTAGGCTAATTAGAAGTTAAGGTAATTCAGCAATCCAAATATACGATGATTGTCTTCGATTTATGGTCGACCTCATTTTTCATGATTTTCTAACCGAATTATGATTATCGCAAATCCAGAGTGGTACAATTGATTGATTTAAGGTCGCATGCTTTTTGGATAGCTAGAATACCGGGAACTAATATAATTGGTGACTGTGTGCATATTGTAGGCCTCCCCCCAAAACAAGACACATAGGTGTTTGAGTCTGACTTCAGACTAACCTTTTGTTTAACAGGAACGTGGTGATAACTGGCTACAATAATGGAAACAATATGTACTGTTCTGTCAAAAACTTTTAGAATTTTGAAACATACTGGTATCATTTCCACCGAATGCCGATATTCAGAGGATTTTACGTCTATAGAACTTGCCCGTGATTCATATATGATTACTTTATAGGCCCCCTGCACACTCTGCACATATGGGCGGGTCCGCAATTGAAGTATTCAGATTGTAGCTATAGTATCGTTTCACAATTTGATTGAACAATAACCGTGGTTATTTTTCTCTTTCCCTTTGTAAGAATGGGACCCTGACCTCTGGACTAGGTTGTCTCCCCTTTGTAAACAACGAGTACGACCCAGTGTACAGTTGCAGCATGTCATTGGAGGCCCTTATTTTAGGTCTGATCAGCCTCCTGCTCACTATGGTTAACATTGCCTGTATCTTCTTTATGGGGATCATGGTCCTTAAGGTGAGGTTATCTGGGTAAAGCTGGTCAAATCAAATTGACAGCTTTTCTGTTTAATTATACTTTATACCAAGAATGTTAATCCTGATTTGTCGTAACTTGGTCACATGATATTCTGTAATTCCCGATATGAAATTTATAACGCATTTTCTACAATTAGTCTGCGGCAATAGCGCATGTTCTCGAGGCAATAGTACCCTATCTCAAGCACAGTTATCTTCCGTCCATGCGCCGCAATGCACCACTGCTAGGGACAGAATAAATTTGGTACCATACTCAATCAACTGTTTTTATGACCAAAGATGAAGACATGCACAGATCAGTCCAGAAACATCAAATTCTATGGTTCCGGTCGGATGGTCAAACTTAATTTTGCAAATCCCCTTCTTTTGCTGCTGTACTTGAATAAGAAACAGTCAGTATAATAAAAGATATTATCGGGATTATGATTGGTTAAAAGGTCGGGTCGTATAAACCCATACACCCCGAGTGATGTCTTGCTACTCGGAGTATATAGAGGACAACTCGCATGCGATTGGAAATGACGCCCTCACTTCAAAAGTTCAGCTGACCATATCTCCATATTTATGGAATAACTTTTGCTCACTCGTCAAAATTTAATGGAATCAAGTCATACTGCATTATTTTCACTGAAGTTTCCGACACATAACTCCCTAAAAGGGGTCATTTGTTCCAAAAATAAAAGTCGATTTCCGAACGAAAGCAGTTCGATTGAATTGTGTTGTGGCGTGCCTTTATCACAGTGCTGTAGCAAAATGTGGACAGTTTCGTAACCGAAATGGCCCGGTGGAGATATCCGTTGTACCGTTGGTTAAAAATGATAGACCTTTTTCAGTATTTTTACTTTAAGGTAATAAGGCTTAAGGGGTAATAAATTTGTTATTCAGGTCTTTCCCCGGATGTATGGAAAGTTACGACCCTCCCTGATGCCTCAGGGTGTATGAGTTTCAGGGAGGGTCATAACTTTTCATACACCCGGGGGGAAACCTTAATAACTACTATAGGGTGTGGCATCAGATTTTGACAGCTCTCGACAGGCAATATTGAATAACGCCTGTCTCAAGCTGACTGATCCTGATATCATACCTCAGTAATGTGCAATATATGTATAATGTAGCCCAGATAGTTGTTATTCCGATGGTGACATAATTCCGATGTTGCGAAAATAAATAGTGTGTAGAAAAAGAAAACAAAGAACCTGGAATATGTCTCGCCTCTCTCACTTCTCTCTCCAGATGCTATCATGTACAGTGAAACCTGTGAATACCGACAACTGGGTAAACCGAACAACCTTTAAATACCGAAATACCTGTCCCAATAATTAAATTTAAAGTATTTTGAACCTCGATTCACTGGAACCATGTTATGTTGTCCCAAGCATAGTCACAGGCCTTCAAGTGACTCCTATATTTCCTATATATTTTTTACACATTAAAACTGACATACGCGTTTGTGTGCAAAGACAGATTAATAAGTGAAGAAATTAAAACAATCGCACAGTTCTTCCCGCCATAAGCGCTCATGCCCGCACTTAACACACAATGATCTCCACTTCTTTACTTAACCAGCCAGCTGTACAGATCGTGTGTCAAAGCTCCAGTGTTTTATATTTTGACTTTTTCTCACGAAAACTTCCACCAATGCTCTGAAATGAGTCAAATTATCGTTAAGAAATACATTAATTTCAGAAAAATTTGTTTGCCTCATCTCTCTTTGTTTAACCAAGCAGCAGAAGGGTCTCCTCAATCACCGCCACTATGACCGCATTCAGTGGGAATAATTTAATTAAACACCAGAAAGCTACCAAATTTGGAACCTATAATGTAGTAGTGATCTGTCTTACACTCCTTTATTTCATATATTTTAATAAGAAAATTTCTGTGTTTCCTCTATATTTTGGCAAATTTCCTCCTATATATTCACTATGTGCCACTTGAAGCCCTGTAGTAGGTATACACAGGTTTCGCTGTAATTTAAATCAATGGAGAGTAGAGAAAGAAATAAGATATCAAAGATTCAAAACTGTAATAACATAAAAAGTTAAGTTTTTCCAGTGCCTGATTTAAATTTATATATCATTAAATAATAGGCTGTGAGGCCATTATTGGTATTTGGTTGATCGTTTCTTGTTCTTCTACACAGCTGAAGGAGGTCGCTCCAAACACAGCCAAATCACCTGAGACGGAGAATTTCTGGAAAAAGGACATACAGGTAACACTTGTCTACTGAATATTGCAGAGATTTCATTTTCTGTTGACTAGCTATACATGGTATAAAAACTAGAGTGAACTGAAGCTATATCTCAGCAGAAGCAAATGATTTTTAGTTGAGCAGCTATTGTTTTCATTCTTCTGTAAAATATACTGAATGCATTCTCCATATCTCTTGTATGCAGATACATGTACGCTTCCTGAGCCAATGAAAATCGATAAAAACTGACTGCATGCACACAAAGTTTTTCAACCATGTGCAGTCAGAAGGTGTTACACCGACAGTTTAGGAGGTTATAAACTCTAACAATGAGAGAATGCTTTTTCCAAGAAAGGTCAAGGCCACAAATAAATGTTTCTGTTTTGGCCCATAGAATGATGCATATGCTGTGGCTTTCACCCCTTCCTCCCTCTGTCATGTATGGAAAGTGTGCAGCCTGTAACATACCCCCCCCCCCCATTCTTGCTCACATAATACTTAGCGAGCTCAACATTTTTTGAACGCGCTGCAGCTTGGCAACATCACCAAATCTCATTTGCTTAAAATCGCTGAATCACAGAATCTGTACAATTGTAAACTACAATATCTGTAACCATTTGGAGAACATACATGTGGTAAACCGCATTTTAAGTGTTCAGCTCTTCTCCTAAATCTGACCCTGGACTATTTGGTTCGTTAAAGATTCTTAATCACTAATTTTCATGTATTTCCTTTCTCCATATATAATCTGTATCTCTTCAGGTTGCCAGGCAGTCCTACAATACTATGAAGGGGCCCCAGTCTGTCAGCATGGGTAAACAATTTCTGGAAGAATACAAGGTTGGTGTTGGACAACTGATACCAGGGCTCTTCGCTGTGGATGGTAATCCCTCTTAATAATTCAATCCCCCTATCAAATTCCGATCGCTCCCAATTTTGTGACCAAAATCCAATTGGCTGTTCTAAAAGCTTTGATCAGCCACTAAAATCATTGAAAGAATCATTGATATAATGAAGAAATAATGCATCATATGCTTGATTTTGAACCATTTTGACAACTTCCTGTTCTAATAAATTTGATCACCCCCATACTTCATAGTGCGAAATTTAACTTCCCGTGATTGAATTATTAGCGGGATTACCATAGCTGAAACATTGCTGAATGTGACGTTAAATCTAACTCCATCTCTCGCTGTGATACTGGGTACATGGAGCATTTCTGGCTGGGAAGGGTCATTGCTTTTATCTCCTGAACTGAGAAGGCTAACACCATCTTGAAAATTACAGGTTCTATTGTCTTGACTAAATTTGTCCGAAAATGTGCCATCTCATGGCTGAAGAACACAGTTTAAGATGTATAAACTTATGGTATGTATGCATGTATGGTATGTAGACTATACTATATTTTTGGTGGATGAAGCTGTCATCTTCAATAGACTTTGGACCCATTGCCAGTTGCATTTGTTATATCAATTTGGAAAGCTGGGCAATAATCATTCAAGAGATATTGCGTTAACAAGCAGGATTGACATCCAGACGGACAACATAGACAATACTCTTTGGCAAAAATTGTTTGAGAGGTTAAAATCAACAGGCTGTTTTCTTCGTCGCAATCCACATTTCTGAACATTACTTTATAGCATTTAAACATAACAATTTATAAGAACTGATTTTCGACCACAGTGACCTTGGCCTTTGACCTCGAAATCAATAGGGTTAATCCTCTTTGCCCCATGGGTAAGGTTTACCCAAAGTTTGGTACCAATGGTCCCAAACCCTGATGACATTTTATATCTCAATCACGTGATGAATCGTGTATTCATTCATCTGCATGACACGTGAACACTTATCCAGAAATCTAACATCGCTTATGTAACACGAAACTAAGTATATATGCCGCAAGGCGTGAAGTCCTATATGTAACCCGATACACCAAATTAAAGCTTGCTCTTCCGACTGTGCCAGTCCAGGGACCTGGTGCTGGCAATTAAGTTGATATCATGTTATATGAGAGAGGTGACAGGCTAATTGAATTGTTTAAAGATCCCCACCAGCCATTTGATTGTCATGGATGTTGGAGGCCTGCATTGCATCAGGGATAGAAGTGGGATTTTATTGTCATGGATGTAGGGGGCCTACGTCATCCGGTTTCAGGACAATTAATCTATGACCTGGAACTGGAGATTTTCATGTCCAATCTCCTATCGCGATGGGTGTATAACAACAGTGAGCTTGCTATGCCACTATATACTGTATATTTCTTTTCATTTCAGAATCTAACTCGTGTGGACTCTACTATGGCTACAGCAAAACTACAAACTATGATACATGTAAGTGTTAAACCGTATTCTAACTCCTCAGTGATTGTACTCATATTTATATTCTGTTGAGAGAGAGAAAGAATAAATTGGTCATCAGCGGGGTCGACCGACCCCTCAGAACGCCCCCCTGCGTACGGGCCTGAAGTGGTCATCTTGGATGTCCAAATTTTAATATTCGATCCCTGCTGGTCCATGTGTGAAAGTTTGTCAGTTACTTGCCGAAGGGCGGTGGTTCTCTCCGGGTACTCCGGCTTCCTCCACCAACCAAACTGACTGTCACCATATGAGTGAAACAGACTTGAGTGTGACATTAAGCCAAATTCCCTCCTCCTCCCAAATTTTAATAAAAATATAGTTTGTTGAAAATTTTCAAACTGATCAAGGTGGATGTAAGATGGATGGTCGATGAATCGAGGGGAAAGTTTGGGTTATCTAGGAAAGTTAATTTGTGAAATAGATTATATTCACCGACTAATCAAATTCAGCATTTATCTACATGCCGTAATTGATTATCATGACAATAGAATCTGATCAGTATGGATTTTCTTGGAGCCCAATGTCAAACTTTGTATCCCATGATACTTGACCTTTTAAGCATTGAAACTTGTAATAATAATAAGTCTTTATTGCGGACTGAATTGACCAAATACAAGGGAGAATGGAGAATTTGAAAGAAAAAAAAATATATAAAAAACTGAAAAAATGACACACACAATCATATATCAAAACAGAACATTGTATCGGAAGGCTTTGTAACCGACACCAAGTCCATAATTTGAGCAGGATAATTCGTGTCTTTAATCTGCGATAGGAAGGATGAGAAATACCCCCCAGTAGTTTGATTAATGGCGGTCAACAGGACATACACAGTTTACCATAATATCACCAGAATATCATTACATGGCCTTCGTCGTCGTTGAAAAGCACCATAAACTGGCTGAAAGGACAACATAACGAAACTCGGAAGTCAGTACTAATATACTGTTCCACCTATACTAAACAACATTCTCTGTCCACATGCATAGACACGTACACATTCAGATCAGTACAGAGAAGGAGCCTATTATGCACAAGCGTTTGAGAGGTGCTATATCTGTTGGTAAGATCGCGCAACTAATGAAACGTCTTGGCATAACACAGCGTCTTTTTCTTCGATGTAAGTTTATTTCAGTTAGTCATAAATTTAGTTAATCATTTCTACCCTTTAACATGCAACTGTGGACTTGATATTTATTATTGGTTGTTTTACAGGATATTGAGCACGACAAGACTGTGACCAATGTACTTAAAAGACTAGGTTGTGATTCACCACAGGTAATCTATTACAGTAACTCAACACTATCAGGAATTTGGGTTGAAGAATTGGGGGTGACTTTATAATGGGACATTGTTGGAGATAAAACCTCTCAGCAGGGGTCCAGTTCTTTTATATTTCCTATATTTCCCTACATTTTTGACAACCGTTATTTTTCTCTGTATTGTGTTAAAAACTCCTACAATTCCTATATTTTTGGTCAAATGAATCGATTTCATCATGTCTGATTTTTATTGAGCTCATAGTTTCAGCTGCGGAAAGCTCAATATAGGGATATATAGATGTCCCTGTTCTTGTGTCTGTCCCTGTCCAAAAAAAAGTCCTAAAGATTTGCTTCTCGGCCTCACCCTGTCTCCTGAACTAAGCTCTACCCGACTTCCCCAATCCTCATATTCCGGGAGCTTACATCATACTTATTCAACCCATGCACTACCCTCGGGAGGATGTCCCCACCACTGTGGCACCATTATTTTACTTCAGAAGTACGATATGAAATTCCCCCTGCAGTACCGAACCCAGTTAGTTTTGAATTTCGTGTCGCCTTAAACGAAGGACACCATTTCCTTCAATTTTGCTATCAAATTCTATTCCACATATGATTTACCCCCAGGCTTACATACATGTATTTGTGTCCACACATGTAACTTACTATATTAATTAAAACTGAGTCCTAAAGTTTGGGTTTACACTGTGCCTATGATCAATTTCCTGAATTAAAATGAATTTCTGACCTTGTGGTTCCTCAGACTGACAGATGGTGGCATGCAGTTGTCAGTGTTGTTGCATGTGCAGGGAGCTTTCCATGTCCTCTGTCAGCACACTCACCAGTACCCTCGAGAGCATTTCCCCACCCCCGAGGCGCCAAGACCTCCTGTCTATCTCCTAAACTAAGCCTCGCCCAACCCCATACCCTATATATTCCAGGAGCTTACACTACCCTCATTTTTAGCCGAATAGTTGAAAATAAATTTTAAACGATTTCTCAAATTTATTTTCATATAGATGTGAACAAAGTTAAATTTGGGAAATTGCTTAAAATTTATTTACAACTATTCAGCTAAAAATGAACTGACCAATATTTGTATGGTAACTTTTCTTATTTGATTCCCAAATCGTAAACCTGCTTTAATTAATGCCTTAATCTCCATCAGGAAGATGAATTCAAACCGTAAAAACGGAAGTTAAAACTAAAAGTTATCTCCCCTAGAGGAGAGTTGTCCGCCCCTAGGAGAGCTCTCCCATTCATCCCAGTGGAGTTACTATAAAAGGCTCTGCTCAAATCATTCCTATCCTCTTTCTCCTGTTTGTACTCGACCAGTGCACATCAAGGAAGTGTTAATTCAATACAGCCTGTGTTGTTGTTGTAACCGCCGGATTATATCCTTTATCAAGATTGTCTTGTGTTTTTCTTTCGGAAATTCTTCTTACATTGGTTATGTCGGAGGTTTCTGTTCCGAATTCTAATTCTTGTCGTACGTGTGAGCAAGTTTGTCCCGTTTGGACTCCCACACGGTTTGTTTTACTTGTAAAGATTTGTGTATTTCGCAAAGCCACGTGTGCGTGTGTCATCGGATTCGTCTGCCTGGAGGAATTTTGCCCAGGTCCGACGTGCTCATTTATTGCGTGCCTCTGACGATCTCGCTCTATCGGAGCGATAGTCGGTTTTTGGGAATTTACGCTTGTGTATGACTTGAAATCCATCAAGGATCTCGGTGGTATCGGAATTTAGAATTTGTACTCTTAGATTCAAAGTCCGGTTTTCTTCGACGTCTGTAAATATTTCCTCCCAGTGGCCTGTTCCTGCAGGAGATAATATTCTATTTCTAGACAGTCTGACCTCCACCGCTATTCCTTTATCTGTAAAACCGGTTCCATTGTTCAGGCCAACAAAGGCCTCCAGTTTCAGGTCGGTTTTCCTGAGCGATCCATTGTCTCCTTCGGACAAAAGAATGCTACCTCGCCGCAGGTTATCTCGCCTATGTCATTCTTGTCAATGGTTCTGTTGCGATTAAATAAATAATATTCCGGGATAGTTTTGTCTGACATCTCTATCTCGGGTGTTTCTAAATTTTGTCGGGGCAAATTTTGGACTCGTTTGGATCTCACACGGTTTGTTTTACCGTCAGCCACGTGTTTAGTGTCTTCGGTCGTACGTCGCTAAAATATTTTGCTCTTGTCGGAGATTCAAAATTTTAGTCATGATTTTTCTATATCTTGAAATGATCGTCCGACGATGTTTTCTAAAAGTCATTGAAATCTCATGCTTAACTAATAACACAGTCCTGCATTATGGCAGTGTGTATTCAATATCGCGTCTCCACACAAACAATGAGTTTCGGCCCGCTGTGTTTGATGTGGGCTTTTACTGGCTCTCACCATTCCGTTTTGTTTTCGGTCAGTATGTGAGCCTATTGTGATCTGTACGATAAACGAACAGGTTTTCGTTTCATTGATTCACGATTTTATGCATTGAATTGTTGTATAAATCTTTACTAGTATTGTGACTACTATCCTCGTTCTGACGCGGGAGGTTCGTTTTCCCCGCCGGGGAAATCCGTTTCTTTATAAGCAGTCCGTCAATTTCCCATGTTGTTGTTGTATCTTCTGTTCGGACTTGCAGTTTTTGGTAGTTTCGTTTTTCATGCATTCAGTTCTTTGAGCCTACCAAAATGTAATCTCTTGTTATATCAAATATTATTATGTTTATTTTGATATCCTGTGATCAAGAGAGAACTTACAGAGGTTTTTATCTACCTTTTATGCTTACGTTGCCTTGCGTTTGTGTTACGTAACCACAACTCAAGCCTATTCACTACGACGCTTTGTTACATTTTAATGAGCTTCTTTACTACTCTCTTTGTGTAATTAAGGGTGTTGAACAACAAAAGAGATCACGTGTTTGTTTATCGCGAGTGAGTAAACCCTATTCACTCAGTCACCCTTGTTTATTGTGAAAGTGTGCTATTCTTTGAAACACAAATTTCTGTTATTTTACATTGTGAGTTGTTTGTGTTTCACACCTAGTTGGGTCCCATCTGTATACTGAATTACGCTTATAATTCAGATTGAGTTGAGCATTAATTTTACTTCTTCTCTCTGAGAAAATTTAGAATTATTAGCGTGACTGTGAGTGTATTTCTCCGGGAAATCTGTAGAAATACTCTCGTTCGACGACTTGTGGAGTGTTTATTGATCTTCTCCTAGTCTGTTGGCCGGGCAAGGATCAAGCCTGAAGTTTTCTCGGTCTTCTACCTGGGACAGCATTAGTCTATTTCATCGAGCGGTCTTCTTGTATGTTGAGCCCTGCGCAAGGATGACACGCAAATGCGTGAAGTCTTCTCCAAGTAGGATTACCGGTACAGTCTACAAGAACAACAGACGGCTCTTTAGCAATGTTCTTTACCGTTTCTTCTTCTCGACAGCTTGTTCTCGCTAGGTCATTTCAAATTCTGAATTTTTAATGACCTTAATTTATCTGCCGGCGAGAGACTTTAAATGTATTTCCTCTCTTCGGGAATTTTAAATTCTTGAGGATCTTTTTAGTTTATGTGGAAATCTCTTTGTTCTGGATGTCGGTGGTGTTACTACTTTTGGTTATAAATAGTGACATTGTTTATAAATGTTTAACATTCTCTCCATATAAAACTCCAGTACTGATTTTCTTGTACAGGAGCCAAATTACATCGGGAGATGTCATAATGTAATCATGTTCACTGACACAGTCATCATGTTCACTGACATAAAGATCCATAATGCCATTTACCTCATTGAGGTTACGTTTGTGTTTAACGCTAGGAACATTTAATGTGTTCATCTCTACTGCGTTTCTAATTTAAAAAAAAAAAAAAAAAATTTACAATCGAGTTCGGGTTAATGTTTGCAACGCCTTCCTGGTTTCGCACCTCAACGACGTTCCATTACGTCGTTTCGTTGTCCTCGTACACCTGTACGTCGTTTCTCGCCGTTACGTCGTTTTTCTCGTACTTTTATAAGGTTGTATCCTGCTCCATTATGAGCATGTATATACTTTATGTTGATGCAAATGGGGAAATCACTACGTCGTTTCTCTCATTTTTCACGATTACGGTTTCCTTCTGTTACACCTTGACGACGTTTCATTACGCCGTCATGTGTTTTCTCATACACTTGTGCGTTGTTCGCGTACATCTGTTAGACGTTCCGGTACGCCATAACGCCGTTCCTTACGTCATTTCTTCGTTTGCGAGATGCATATTTTATATCTATTCATCCTCGTTTTTCGGCACTTCCTTCGATTCTCCATCGCCGGTGGGAGTGGAAGTCCTTCCGTTTGGCGTCAACCTTCCCCTTGTATCAATTCCTCTCGGGTTTTTCACATCGAGGTTTACTTAGGTTCGTCATTACACTACGAAGAGAGTTGTGTTCAAGCCTTTTTGATTCCAGAAATTGTGTTGGAATCAACAGTAATTGGTCTTGAAATCAGCACAGCTTTTGTGTTGATTTATGTTTAACACAGAACCATGTTGATTTCAACACACAAACATTTTGTGTTGAAGTCCATTTTACCACAGGATTGTGCTTAAACAACACAATGTTTTTCACGGTGTACTTGGGGGACAGTTTTTCGACTTTCTCCTTCGAGTACTTTGTTCCCGGATAGACCGTTGCACCAGTTTGTTAGACTTTGACATTATGGTTCTGTCATCAACTTTAGGACTTTTCATTTCTATGCGGGACCTTACTCACTATGTTCGTTTTCCGGGTTCGGTCACTGCAGTGGATTTATTTGTCCTGGTGCCGAGAATGTGATGCCCTTCCCGACTGTGTCTCTTTGTTTCCCTGTATTTGACTTCTTCCTTCACCTTTATCGTGATATGAAGTTCAACTCGGCACCCTTTAAGGGTTCCGGTCTGCTTGGGCTATGGTTTTACATTTTCTACCGGCGTCGTCATTTGTCTAAACGACAATATCTCTGCGCCCTTTCGGCTTTCATTTACAGTCTCGCCGTACTCGCCAGCTGTTACCGAATTGGGATATTCATGTGGTTCTGTATGCTCGGTTTCGTCCGCCTTTTGAACCTTTACAGTCCGCCTCTCTTTAAGCTGTTTCCTACAAGTCTGCTTTGCTGGCGGCTTTTGCTTTGGCGTCTAGTATGTCTGAACTTCATGCTCTTGAGAGATCATGTATGACCTGGACTGTGGATTGGTCTCGCTTTTCCTTTCGACCCATTCCTGAGTTCATCGCCAAAATGAGTCTGTTCGCTTAGGTCCGTGCGCTCAATGTTCGTACTCCATCCCTGCGTTGTCAGACTTCGTGCATGGCCTCGAAGACGACCTTTCTGTTATGCCCTTTTAGAGCCATTCGCCACTATCTTACTCGTATCGATTCCGCTCGCGGCTCTCGTCGTCTGTTATTTCTGTCCCTTCACCCATCCGCAATGCGTGACATTACTAAGAATACCATTGCCGCGTGGTTGAAGAAGACCCTCAAGTGGTCTTATCTATTGGCCATTGACGCTCCCCCACTACTGTCTACTGTTTCTTCTCATGAGATTCGTGCCATCGCTACGTCATGGCCTTTATGGAAGAACTTGTCCCTCCATGACATTGTCCAGTCTTGTGCCTGGACGGCAAACTCCACGTTCACCAACTTCTATCTGAGAGATATGTCAGTGCAGTCAGATAGGGTGACCACGCTTGGGTCGCTGGTAGCTGCCCAGCACGTGGTCAAGTAAATTTTCAAAAAAAAAAGAAGGGGGGGGGGCGGCATTTTTGTATCATCGCATAACATTTGTCCACATATGACATGATCACCTAAGAAGGAAGAAATAAGTCAGATGGCCGGCCATGGACTCTAAAATCATCAATCTAAGAGGCCTGACACTATGGTGAGTTTAATCTTTACCTTAACTGCAGATTTGCTTGTGTCATTTCAGGTTGAAACTGACTTCCTTCTAGATGATCTCAGCTGGGTCACCTACGCTCAACTCACAAGACGAAGTATTGACACTTTGCCAGTGTCTCCACAGTCGAATAAAGTACAGAGAGTTGACGATTGCGTAGAGTTGACTCAGGGAGCAAACGCAGTCAACTCCAACGCATCCTACAAGACCTGTTCAACTTTCTAGGACCAAGTATGGAGAGTTTGACATAAGACGGCTTGTGGACTGAGAGGGGTGTGGCTTGGCGCCCTCTAAGCTCCGGGCAGTATACGCTCTCCCCGTTCTTTAGGTACAGCCAAGTATCTTCCTGTATGCTCGGACCGTTGGCTATTGCCCCACCCAGAGCATACAGTGCCTACCAAGAAGACCTAGTAGCCTAAGGGGCCGAGGAATCCTTCAACTTGGTAGAAGTATGTACCACACCACGATCACAGCTACATGGAGGAAGACACTCAAAAGATAAGTATCTTCTATTACTACTCCATAATTACCCACTGCATTACCGACCAGGGTTCTTTTGTTGAGATTTATTGTCATGCCTGTGATCATTTTAGATAGAGGCTGAGATGGCCGTGTGGTCTGGGCCGTTTGCTGTTACTGCTGGCGATTTGGTATCGAACTCTGAGGACGCGGGTTCGTGTCTCGCACACCTTTTTCCAGCACTAGTAATTGTACCTTACTGAGAGACTGTTATCTTAAAAATAATTGGATATAAATGTTATCTTAAAAATAATTGGATATAAATGTTATCTACTCAGTAGTAATAGGTCAGTTTGCCAGCCGCTATCTCTCAAGTCATCATTTTAGGCCTGACACAATTCTGACTTTTAATCTTTGACTTTACTGCAGTTTTGCTTGTGTCATTTCAGATTGAACTGACTTCCTCCCAGATGATCTCAGCTGGGTCACCTACGCTCAACTCACAAGACGAAGTATTGACACTTTGCCAGTGTCTCCACAGTCGAATAAAGTACAGAGAGTTGACGATTGCGTAGAGTTGACTCAGAGAGCAAACGCAGTCAACTCCTACGCATCCTACAAGTCCTGTTCAACATTCAAGGACCAAGTATGGAGAGTTGACATAAGACGGCTTGTGGACTGAGAGTGGTGTGGCTTGGCGCTCTCTAAGCTCCGGACAGTTTACGCTTCCCCCGTTCTTTAGGTACAGCCAAGTATCTTCCTGTATGCTCGGACCGTTGGCTTTTGCCCCACCCAGAGCATACAGTGCCTACCAAGAAGACCTAGTAGCCTTAGGGGCCGAGGAATCCTTCATCTTGGTAGAGTTTGCGTACCACACCACGAGCACAGCTACATGGATGGAGACACTCAAGATAAGTACAACTGTATCAAATCCATGAATTACCCTTTTACGTCTCTGACCAGGGTTCCACTTGTTGAGTGTTGATGTCTCATGTTTATGCCCATGTCTGTGTCATCCCAGCGGTTACTTAGCCTGCTATTGGAGCTACAACAAGGCCGAGGTTCCCACCTCCATATGTTGGTACTGAGGGATTAATTAAAGCAGGTTTACGATTTGGGAATCAAATATTAAACATTTATAAACAATGTTTCTATTTGTTACCAAATCAAACCTGCTTTAATTTAATTGTCCCTCCCTTCCGTCCCCTCATGCCGCGGCCTTGCACACTACAGGTCTCGGTTTGTTACAATGAGAAAGAGGATAGGAATGATTTGAGCAGAGCCTTTTATAGTAACTCCACTGGGATGAATGGGAGAGCTCTCCTAGGGGCGGACAACTCTCCTCTAGGGGAGATAACTTTTAGTTTTAACTTCCGTTTTTACGGTTTGAATTCATCTTCCTGACGGAGATTACGGCATTAATTAAAGCAGGTTTGATTTGGTAACAAATAGAAACATTGTTTATAAATGTTTAATATTCTGTATTTTCCTACGAAGTAGGCTACCATCTGCAAATTGTCCGGTAGTCAGTCATTGAGTCCATCCGAGACCTTTCGTCCGCAAAATAAGGAAAACCGTTGACATTAGAATCTTGATTTTTTTTGCATGAAGGTGCATTAGGGGACTGTTACCAGCAAGTTCTGAGCTGACCTACTTTTGATGAAAATTTCTGGTGATTTTTGATGAAAATCACTGGTGATTCTGACTTGGGCCGTGCCCATCTTAATATAGGCAGGATTTCAACTTGGGGCGGGGGAGGGATTTCCAAGAGCTCAGTGCGAGTCGGAGTCCTAATGCCTACGTTAGTCACACTGCCATGTTGCAGAAGCTTATTTCATATTGCGTTTAATTTGGACTGACCAAAAGTAACACAGACTAATTGTCAAGTTTTCTCTTCATTGTTGTGTTTACATGCTTGCTCTCTCAATATTTGAAGTGATCATAAACCCTCAAGTAAAGTTTCCATCAAATAAAAGACCATTGCGAACAGTGTCGGAAAATATTTATTGCAATTTTTTACGATTTTATTACACAGAGTAAACTGCAAATAAAGCATGGTATTCTATGGTGGTCTGTTGCAATCATATCTAGGTCCAGTGATGTCACACTGCCTTAATACATACATTTCAAACTGTGTATGCACTTTCCAATGCTTGATTCAAGCTTACGGTGTGTATACTTTGAGTTTCAACACAGACTCACTGTTTCAATGTGCATGTTTCACTAAAATCGGGGAAATTAAATTCGGGCAAGATTCAAATTGAATTGACACTATTGAGTTACCATCTCCCAGATTTTGGTGAAACATGCACATTGGAACAGTGAGTCTGTGTTGAAACTCAAAGTATACACACCTTAAGCTTGAATCAAGCATTGGAAGTGCATACAAAGTTTGAAATATATGTATCAAGGCAGTGTGACGTCACTGGACCTAGATATGATTGCAACAGACGAGTCACGACCATAGAATACCATGCTTTATTTGCAGTTTACTGTGTGTAATAAAATCGTGAAAAAAAATAAATTCCCACACTGTTTGCAATGGTCTTTCATTTGATGGAAACTTTACTTGAGGGTTTACGATCACTTTTAACGTCCAGGAACCAAATGCACTGCACAAACAATTTCAGTTTCTTCAGGCATACTCTGTAACAACAACACTCGGTTCATTAACACCTTAATTAAATTATCATGGCTTTTTGTTTATATTTTGAACAGAGTGTAGAAAACGATGTGGAGGAACTGTGGTATCAGAGTGAGGGGAGTCCTGGGTCGCCAGAAGTCTATTACACTGTGAGATGTCGGCCTAGCCAATCTGGAATACCAGCGACAGTCTACAAAACAGTTCACAATGTCGGACAAAAGTTCAGTTTTGACTTTCATCATGTGACTCACAAGTTCCTGAAACGAAGAACGAAAGCGACATCTGACTTGGAGGAGGAACCGGGTATCAGTAAGAAAAAGTTAAAACTACACATCCCGAAAGTGAAATTGAGAAAGTCCAGCGATGCCAGCTCTACAAGGAATTTCTTGATCACAAAGGTTCCAGAGAAAGCCGTTACAACCGACGTCACTGACATAGGCGATGTGGATAATGTAGAGGAGGGAAATGTTTCTGTGACATTTAAACTGTTAAAAGACAACCCTTGAATATTCATTTCCACTTTGTTTGAGCACCCCAGCAGAAGCTGGTTATGTCACTGAAATATGGCAAAATGCCATTTGTCTGTCCGTTGATGTCACTCGAGTTGAATAGGTGCTGTAAATGCTCTTGTAATAATTCAATCCAGGATTATAGGTCATTCCAAAGACTTGAGAAATGGAACTTGTTGCTTCCTAGCTTACACATAGCATTAAGAGGATAGAACAAGGGCTGTTTCGCTCAGTGTCAGTATTATGTGACTGGAAGGGGTGTCCTGTCTATCTACAGCATGACACGTCAGTGAGACTGCAGTTTAAGAATGCTCTGTCACAATTAGGCACCCTCACCCCTCCCTCCCTCATTGTGATATAACTGAAAAAAAAAAAATTCAAAGTGACATTGAAGGTGAAATTTCAATTTTATTTTCTTCATGGGTTAATGTAGAAACTATCAGCCTGTTTATGTTCTTTGGTTTGGTTTTATTTGAAGTATTTTGTCTTCTAGTAGGTTCTCCTACGAAAGTACTCCAAAGTTGGTATCTCAATCCCGACCGATTTCAGAAAAAGGAACTCCGCAAAAAGACAATGTTTTGTATGTAATTTTCAGGAGTTGGACTCGGTTTTTTTTTTTTCCGTTTTCCTTCAGCTAGAGTGTTCTCATGAGTGGAATACAACCTAAAACTATTTAAGCTATGGATACAAATATTTTTAGGGATATTCACTCCAAAGAGTCAAAGATTTGATTAACTTTTGGTTTTTACCCCTCAGCCTATTAGGCTGCGGGGTCTTGTCGTCGGCATGTACGTCAGGTCGTCCGGTCGTCAGTCAACAATTCTTGTGACCGGCCTAGAAGCCAAACCATTGCTTCTAGAGACTTCAAATTTGGTATACTGGATTGTTGGGTGGTCAGCCACAACTTGACAAGCCTATCGAATTTGGGTAATTTGTGATGAATTTTGTGGTTTCCATGGCAATGTCACGGAAACTTCATCAACAATTCTTGTGACCGGTCTAGAAGCCAAACCGTTGCTTTCCGAGACTTCAAATTTGGTATGCAGGATTGTTGGGTGGTCAACCACAAGCCTATTGAATCTGGACCCGATTGGTTAGAAACTTTGGCAGCCATCTTTAATTTATGTGAAACCGTAACAGCTTTCTTGTTACCAAGATATCTTTAGAACGACTTACCCTAGGCTTGCCGTGCACATCCATATGCTCGTGACCCAGAACCTTATTGAATCTGGACCCGATAGGGTGGAAACTTTGGCAGCCATCTTTAATTTATGCGAAACCATGAATCTTGTGTATCTCAGAAACCATTTCGCTGTTCAGTGTGAAACTTGGTATAGATTATCGATACATCAAGAAACTTTAAAGGAATGACCAAACAAGTTTCCCTGATTGGGTGAAAGCCATGGTGGCCATCTTTAATTTATGCAGAATCTTTAATGATGTATTTCTCTGATACCAAACTTGGTATACAGCATCGATGTATCAATAGACTTGCAATGAATAACCACATCAGTTCTTCTGAGAGGCGGGAAGGATGGCCGGCCATTTTTAATTTATGCAAAATCATTAATGATCTCTATCTCTGATACCGTTCAAGTGCTCGATGTAGAAATTTGGTAAACATCATTTATGCATCAAGAGACTTACGATGAATGACAGAACTGGTTTCTCTGATTGGGTGAAAATCTTGGTGGCCATCTTTAATTTATGCAAAAGTTTTAATGATGTATATCTGATAGCATTTTAGTGCTTCATATGAAACTATAAATCATCGATACATCAAGAAACTTACAATTAATGACAACCGATTTCTCTGATTAGGTGGAAAACTTGATTGCCATCTTTAATTTATGCAAAACCTATACCTCTGGTACTGTTCAAGTGTTTGATGCAAGACTTTGTATACATCATCAATACATCAAGAGACTAAAAATGAATGACTAAACTGTTTTCTCGGACTGCTTGATGTTCCTGATGTTTTCAAAGTAGTATGATTCAAATTTAATAGATTATGAATGGCTCGAGGGGTTTTAGATGCGCAGCTTTGTATTCCTATCGAAAACTCTGTATTACTTGGCTCCCACTGAAAATCGGAAGACTTTTATTATTGTTCTGATTATTATTAGGGTTCAAAGCAAGAATGGCTTGAAGTCTTTTGTTTTTGTTCAGAATATTTTTGTTCTTCTGCCATATTTTTCGCACGTGATATGTCAAATTATTTATTATAGTTCTCCAAATGCATCCAACATCCCACACTCAATTTATCATATTTTAATCTTTTACAAGCCACTGCTAAAGCATCTTCTGCATTCAACCAAATCTTTCAGGCTTTTACATATGCATTTTCCATTCATTGTGTACCAATATACACTGACTAAAACTGTCTGGCTGAGGGGTTGTTGCACCTTTTAGGTGCTGCCTCATGTTTATAGATTGATTTTTTACATAATTACTAGAATTTGGGACTTTGCCAATTCTGCCCATTTCCTTCCAGCTAGAGTACTCTCATCAGTGGAATGCAACATAAACCATAGAAGTTATGAATTTGGAATTGTGTAGGCGCGTTCCCATTAATGACTCGACAATCTGATTAACATTTGGTGTTGATTGATAAACATTTGGTGTTGATAGATAAACATTTGATATAATGACCAGAAGTTGGACTACAGCGGCGGCGGAAGCTCCCAAAAACTGGGGGGCTCGACTATCATAGCCCTTTAGGCGAGGGTCCGTGCTCCGAGATGGCTGTAGACGCTTTCTGGCTGTTTTTCGGCATATAAAACGACATATCATCAGTATATAATCAACTGCATTTTGATATTATTTTTGTGATTTAAAAGAAAAATGGAGTTGATAACTTTTGAATGTAAAAAAAGTATTTTTCCTTTCCCAAAATTCGAACTATACGCAGTGATCTCGAAGAAATTAACATTTCAGCAGAGGGTTGGAGAGCGCTGACACATTTGGAGAGAAATACGTGAACACAAAAAAGAAATAATATGCACGCAATTTTGATTTCTAAATTTGATATTAATCAGCTAATCGTCCAATAAAGCTAATACAATTTCTATGTAAATCAACATCTAAAACAGTTATTGGTCATTGCAAACGGAACAGAAGAATGAGCAAATCAGAGCACTTTAAACCAAACAGCAATGTGCCCCTCCAGTGCAAAGTCGCCGCTCCGTGAAAACGTAGCCTACAGGGCGGCGCTAAAAAAACTGGCCTGTATATCTGGTCACATTAGGACCAAAATCATGAAAAAGTCACCCAGCTTTTGTTGAAACTGGGGGGGCTGTGCCCCCACCCTCTCCAAACTAGGGGGGGGGGGGCTGCAGCAGCTCTCCCCCCCGCCGCCCCTGTGTACGTACAAACAAGAGCCTTATGGGCTTCAGTATTTCCCCGTGCATGCCTCACTGTAACCCTTTAAAGCATATTGTATTAACTAAAATTTGACCTTGATGAAATAGGTCAAGGGCGGTCAACTTGAACTTGTCAGTGATTTACTGTATTTTCAATCCATGACCTTGACTTTACACCAAAACGAATAGGGTTGCTCTTTAGACTCTTTAAGATATACCCGAAGTTTGGTACCAATCCATCACATGAAACTGGAGAAATTGCATGGACAAGCAAAAGTTAACGGACGGAAATCGCAATGTACGACCTCATCTATCAACTGGCCTATAAAGAGGCAGCTGGCAGTTTTTGTTGCAGTTAATGTGGCATAAATTTATTGTTAGCTACTGTGTAATTTTTAATTAACTAGGAATATTTAAATATTAAATGCTATATACCCTTAACATTACATACATATATTGTAAAATTATTTATATATTGATAGCATTACATGTACATGGTTGTGTAGAACTCCGTTTTAATAGCTTGATCTTTTTTCTTTTTGTTCAAACAATTTTTTGCTTTTATTCATATACAATTTAAAATTATTGTGCCGTTTAAAGTGATAGTATGAATTAGTCGTTATTTCTGGAATCTGGTGGTTTTGCTTCGATTATCTGTCATTTGTGAATGAACCTGAACCCTGGTGATGTATTATACCGCTTTCAATCACATGATAAATTGTGCATTCATTCATCTGCATAACAGGTGATCACTTATCCAGAAATCTACGGTAGCATCGCTTATGTAACTTATTAAATTGTCAATGCACAGTACAGGTGTCGCAGGGCATGAAGTCCTATATGTAACACTATACACCAAATTAAAGCTTGCTCTTCCGACTGTGCCAGACAACACACTGCCAATTAAGTTGTCACGTTACATGAGAGAGGTGACAGGCTAATTGAATTGTATAAGGATCCCCACCAGCCATTTAATTGTCATGGATGTTGGGGGCCTGCATTACATCAAGGGATAGAAGTGTGATTTTATTGTCACGGGTGTAGGGGGCCTTCGTCATCAGGTTTCAGGACAATTGGTTTCTGTTCTCAGACCATGCCAGTAAGCTTTCCCTCCAGGGAGTCCAGCTTATAGCCTTCCAACAATGGAACCAGATCATATGAGATCCATATTTATGTATGAATGTTCTCAACCAAGGCCATCCTTAAAAATTTGTTTGTTGTACGTAACCTGACCCTTTGTCAGAAATTTGGATAGGCAGGTTGTTAAATATATTTCTTTAATACAGGTCACTCAAAGTTGCAGGAAATCGCTATGATTTTAGCAGGAAATTTGAAGGAAAAAAAAAATATATATTTTGTGGCAGATAGACCAATAAAAAGTTTCGAGTACAGGGAATTTTGGTGGATAGTTAGGGTTACGCCCAACCAAAATATATTTAATTTGTTTTTACTAGGAATGTACATTGTAGCTGCAGAGGTTTCATCTGAGAATTCTGGCTCCTCAGTCTTTCAATTGTTGAAAGAATTGAATGGCTAACTCCACGTCCAGAAATAAGCAGGTATTTTGCTGTTCCATGGTAAATATTGACCATTTTTATGCTGTTGTGAACAAAAGTTTATTCATGAAAATAATTTATGAAGGGACCAAAAATGTCGACCCTAGAAAAAATCGTTAAAGATATGCGTCTTCGTTATTTTAACTTCCAATCATTTGACAAGATGTTTATCGCAAAGATAAATATGTCTGGCTTATGGAAATGATACTGTACAGCTTACAAATCAAGTTGACTGAATTGTTAGTTTTCCAGATGTAACAATTGTATAAAAATATATAACAGATGAGCAGAAGATGTGGACATTTGTGATGTACGAATGCAATTCGGCGCGTTCGGATTCACTTGTTTTTTTAGTCATTCCTACGTAGTGTTAACGTCTTCATCAGTGTCTACAGCATGAAAGACCAAATTTTTCTCTGGGTGAAACACGGGCATGGCGGGAGAATTGTAAATCTCATCTGACTAACAAGACTGTCACATATATCAACCCACGAACACAACAGCCGACATATCAGCAAGATGCAATTTAATGGCTATAACCTGCATTCATAAGTAGGTCAAATTGCACAGTTCCGGTATTGACTTTTGCAAGCTGTATCAAGCAACAGTGGCATTCACTGGACTATTCAATTAAAGATGTAATCAGCCTCAAAATCGATGGATTTTAGTAAACTCTCTCCTGTGCGCTTTTCAGCAGGGAAGTTTGCTAAAGCATCATATAGTATTATATTTAATGATTGTGGGATCGCCATATACAACGAATGTAAAAGCATCTTGTCACATAAATTTGAAACTCTACCCACTTCGATGGGTTTTCTGTTTGGCCATTGAGTATATGTTGTACGCAGAGAGGAAAATCAGTGACGTGACGTGGCGATGCTCACAAATCTGAATGCTGAACAGCTGTGGCCATGGGATAACATCATGGCACTTGCCTAAGTTTCGATGAAGTTGCATAGCATATGTTAGTAGAATGCAACATGCATGTATACGCTCGCTGTTTATTTTCAAAGACCAATTCCTTCTATTTCTCATGAATGGTAGAAACAAGTTTACTTCTTTGTGATCAAATGTGTTTTATTTATATCACTTTCGCGGGGTTTAAGAGACATCGATTGCAGCCTAGAGTTGAGGCTGATTACATCTTTAAAGGGGAACCCAAAGGAGAGTTGAACTTGTAGTGGAGAGATAGGTTGTTGCCATATTTCATTTTTGGAAAAAAAAATCAAATTTATTTCACAAAAATATTCCCACTGGTTGATGAAATATTGCACTTCAAAGAGGTCGGGTATAAATTTGTCATGCAAATGAGCTTTGATTAGCATTGTGTTTACAGGTTATTGGGTATCGCTGGGTCACAATAGCAACTGAACAGTAACGGAGCGTTTTACTCCAGGAACTTAATTGAAGTGATTTTTTTTTTAATGAATATGATTTGCAGAGACCTTTGTTACTACATATACAGTGATTCAAATTTCCTAACCTGTGCAATTTTCAAAATGAAGCCGTTAGCAACCTGTTGCTATGGTAACCGTTTTCCCCAAAATGGTTATAATTTCCCAAAACCAAGCCTAAATAGTTAGCATAATTCCATTAATAAGCAATATAATAAATTTGCAGAAAATTACGCCAGAATATTCACTGAGCTATATTAAGTTAGCTCCTCACTCATCACAAAATCTCATTTGCATAAAATCCCTGAATATCAGTCAGACTTCAAACTCCCAAAATCCCTGCAACTGTTTGAAGTATCTACATGGGGTAAGTGGTATCTTACTCAGAATCCAGACGACTTCTCCTAAAAGTGATCCCAGACGATTTGGTTTTAATGCAGCTTGTAGAACTGTGGTGAACAACAAGCTAACTTAAAGGCATGTTGTATATGATACTGTTTTACAGGGTAGTAAATATGTATATTTAATGTGTTATCTGTACAAACTTTTTGAATCCAATGCCTTGGTCTCAGAATTTCTATAAAGACAGTCTCTATTTTATATTGTTATACGCCCGCCAAAAGCGGACGTATTATGTGATGGCGGTTTCCGTCCGTCTGTCCGGTCTATATCTGGGACAGTTTCCTATCTACAGTTTCAATTTTTGGTGAGTGGATACCCTATGGGGAGACGATGTGTCGCGTACCAAAATGAAGGTCGCGGTCAAAGGTCAAAGGTCACAGGCCTAAAAACCGGAAATCACTGGAGTGTTCGTGTCCGGTCTATATCTGTAAACTTTCTCTATTCACAGTTGCAATTTTTTGTGAGTGGATATGCTAGGTGGAGACGATGTGTCGCGTACCAAAATTGAGGTCGAGGTCAGAGGTCAAAAGTCACTGTTGCCTAAAATCAGTAAATCATTGATCGTTGACAGTTTTCTATCTACAGTTCTAATTTTTGGTGAGTGGATGCCCTAGGGGAGAACGATGTGTTGCATACTAAATGTAGGTCAAGGTCAAAGGTCAGTGTGACTGAAAAATCAGGAAATCATTAATAATTTCTAATTTTGTGAGTGGATTCAAATAGGGGAAATGATGGGCATACCAAAATGTAGGTCAAGGTCGAAGGTCAAAGGTCACTGTGCCCCCAAAATCAGGAAATTATTAAAAATAACATTTCTTTGTATCAGTAGATATATTAGGGGGACACGATGTGTCACATATCAGAATGTAGGTCAAGGTCAAAGGTCAAGGTCACTGTGACCCCAAAATCGTGAAATTGTTAAAAATCATGATTTTTTGAGTCCATTGAGAAATTACGGGTAGCCGTTTTGTCATGTACCAAAATTTAGATCCAGGTCAATAGTCTAGATCACTGTGACCCCAGAATCAAGGTCAAAGGTCAGTGTGACATAAAAATTAGGAAATAATTAAAAATTACTAATTTTTTGTAAGTGGATTCAGTAGGGAGAAATGAAGTGTCGCATACCAAAAATTAGGTCAAGGTCAACTTAGGTCACTGTGACCCCAAAATCAGGAAATTATTAAAAATAACTTTTTTTTGTGTCAGTAGATACATTAGGGGGACACGATGTGTCACATACCAAAATGTATTTCAAGGTCAAAGGTCAAGGTCACTGTGACCCCAAAATCGTGAGATTGCTAAAAATCATGATTTATTGTGTCCCTTGAGAAATTATGGGGAGACGGTTTGTCATGTACCAAAATTTAGGTCAAGGTCCATAGTCAAGGTCACTGTGACTCTTTGAAAAGTACTTTTTTTGTGTCAGTGGATACATTAGGGGGACATTTTTTGTGTCCATTGATACATTGAGGGAAGACGATGTGTCTTGTACCAAAATTTAGGTCAAATGTCAAGGTCACTGTGACCCCAAAATCAGGAAATCATTACAAGTCACATTTTCATATGCCTGTCGAAGACGAGGTCATGTAATGCAATGTTGGGTTCTGTCCATTATCCGTTAACATTTGTTGTCCATGCGATATCTCTAGTTTCAAGGTATGGATTGGTACCAAATTTTGAGTATACCTTACTCGCATGGCAAAGAGGAGCCATACATCACTTTGTCAAAGGTCAAGGTCACAGTCCTCCAAACCTGAATCAAGTTTAGCTGACTATATGTGTTAGGTTGGAATATTCAGAGTTCTCTCCCCTACATGTATATAGCATTTGTCCTGTGGAGTTGCCTGCCGTGTTTGAAACAGCTACATTTAGTTAAACTTTTGTGAAATAAAAACCATACAATTACTAATTTAACGGATAGATGGGTCCTTTATGACCTTCATACCCGTTTTAATATTAACTCAAGAACAAAGGTTTCTGTGTGGGATATGTGAGCTCTCGGCTCTTGCTCCAAGGTCAACTAGTTGCCAAGAGTTAAGCTCATTTTAGGTTATCATTCAATATAAGATGTGATTTTTGTTACATTCTCAGAAGCACAAAATTGTAGACCTTTCTCTTGATTGCTAGCTACCAATTGGAATCAAGGCTATTAAACAACCTTGAAATTTGGACCAATGTGATTCCAGATATACGGGCGTATATTGAAGCCCCTTGGGCTCTTGTTTGTAAATGCCATTGAGGGGCTTGAAATGCTGTTATTTTCTTGGTTGCCCTTTTGGAGCCCATGGGCCATTCCAGTACATGTATGCAAATGTTTTTACAACAAAGAAATAAAGTAAATTTATACACGCACAAACTTTTTAATTTCTTCTGTTCCAAAATACATGTACACTGTCAGATGATCACAGTTCAGATTGCCGGGAAGAATTTGTCGATCGATTCCTCGGATAAATTCTGCTGAAATAGTCCTGCTTAAACTGTTCCGGTAGTAGGATTAATGAATTTTTTATTCATCCAGAATCTGTAATCAAGTAAATTCAGCTGAAGCAAACTCTGCAATTTTGTAGAAGATGCAGAGACTGTCGTACACAACAAGAACAGAGTACAAATTGGAGTACAGATTGCTTCACTGAGTAGGCCAGCAGTCCAGCTTCAAGCCACAATATGTGGTCCGTGGAATATTTCTAAGTAAAAGTTGCCAAAATTTTAAAGAGACGGTATTTAAAGCGTTCGATTATTTTCTTTAAACAACCGGTTCAAATGAAGCATATTCACCACCTTCATGCCAGTGATCACCAGATTCTTGCCAGAAACTGGTCTGCAACACTGTGAGGGATGTCCAAAGTCTGTCCATTTTTGTTGTGTTAATGTGGGAATGGCAGATTATTTTTGTCAATTGGGGAGCTACTGATATGCAGGCTTTCACCAAATGTTGAATCAAATTACCTTGAATTTTACAAAGGTGGTTGATATCCAGAAAGAAACATAAACATTGGGTCAAATTTTGAGGAATCTATGAATGAAGGGAAAACTAAATTGCTCATGTCTGTCATAGGCTGAAAATGCTGAAGATTGACTGTCTAAATATCTGTTCTAACGGATGATCACCAAGAACAGATACCACAAATAATCGTAGACAGTGGATAGCTTTCTCACATAGACCGGAAAATGAAATTCAACTTTCCCTTCTGGACTCGTCACGAAATAATCCCTCTGGACTTGTTCTCGCCAACGTCCTTTAGCAGACCAAGGTCCTCTTGGCCTACATGTAGTAACACATTCCTATCCATTACAAAATATATGTGAACTACATCACAATATTTCTTTACATGTAGCAACCGTCAAAATGTATGCTGAATCGACCAACGTACAACAGTATTTGAAACAAGCAGAGTCTATCCTTCATGGTCTGCAGCCGTGTACAGAGTCTGGGAGCGAGGGGATAGCACTGTATTAGCTATATGTTAACATGTTGTCACTGCCCCGCCGTTGCTCCGGATTGCTCCGTCTTCTGAGTGGCAGGTTTAGTATGGACCTGGTTAAATAATTTATCTTTCATCACCTGAGACATCAAGCCATGGATCGCCTCGATTGTCGTCTTACACCTGTCGGAAAACACGTGAAAAGGTAACATTTAAGAAAGGCAAATGAGAAGTCCAGTTGCCAGTTCCCCCGATCGTTATGCACCAGTGCACACAGAGGAATGACACAGGATGACTTGAGTCAGCTACTGCGGGCATGTATCACCAAGGCTTATATGGAAAATAAAAACAAATGTGCTAATTATTAAAAAAACAGTGAGAAAGAGATATGTTTGGTGCGAAAATGTGATCGAATACTAGGTCAAGTATACGACAGTTTAAGCCAGAATTTTTGGCTAATTTGCCACCTTCAGCGTTGTGCCAAATATAGACTCCAGATCGACTATGTTCACAAGCAAATGGAACTACCATATTTCTTCTAATTTTTCGAACAGCAGTTTTGTACTTAAAAGCTGAAAAAAATCCATCCTTATGTCAACTGAGATTATCAAAATACTGTGGCATCGATATGTTATTTAACCCAAGAACTGTGAAGATAGCTAGTGAAATTTGTAGAATGTTTGCAGAATTTCTCTCTACAGTAGCCTGAAGTTAAGTTTTGCCGTCTGAATAATTAGAAGAAATACATGTAGTACTACTAATATTTTAACCCCCGTGGCCTAACAAAATGCAAGGTGAATCAGGAGAATACTTCACCTGGGGCCCTTATAACGCAGTGTACCAAAGATATACCCTAAATCAATTTGCTCCTTATATAGTGTGTTCACAAGCAAATATAACCGATAATCACATACTGACCTATGAAAACAGGTCAAGGTCAATATGAAATGAACTTCACATAGAGGCCTCGATGAGACCAGATTCTGCCACACATCCAGTCATATCAGCACATTTGATTTCTATTTCTTCTCACACCCTGGACCCCACAGCTGGGGTCCTATTCCATTTTACACCTGCAATCCCCACGGATGCCCCCAATTAGTCACCTCTTATGACAACCTATCTGAGGAGCTGAGGTCCTTATTTATTTCCATTTCCGGGTGTGAAAAGGAACAGGAATAGGAACGAATTGTCGTGATATGACTGAAATAGTGTTGAAAGCGATGTTAAATCGTATTCACTCCTACTCCCTTCCATGATTGACAGTGTGCACAACGATGCCCCAGGTCAATCTCTGGAAGCCCCACAAAGCTTTACCAGATTTTACAGGTCCTCAAAAACGAATAAAACTTGTCCTGGGAAGTCCTTGAGAGATCTTAAGTCTGAGCTGTACAAATTAAAGCCTTTTAGTGCTAGCTGAGATGCCAACCTGGGCTTCAGGCAAGATCTGTGATGCGTCTAAAGACTTCAATCTTATGTCACTCTTCTTATACCGGACACACAAGAGTTATAATATTTACCCGTCCTTAACCGCTTTTGCTAATTTATCTTCTGATCTTTTCTCGTGAGAGTCCATGCCCAGCATAAAGCCACCTCTGCCCAGCTGTACCTCCGACTGTTCTAGTTTGTCAGACAGGTCAAATATCTGACCCGTTGTGTATTCAGCGTTCTGGGGAAAAAGACAGAAAATGCAGTACACCAGTAAGCGGTTTTTCTGGATATAAAATGTACTGAAATATCAGTGACTACCTTCAGTGTACATAGTGAAGTAATTATTCGTTAGCTTAATTATTTGGCATGTAAATGGGCAACATTCTGACAGGTCTGATGTGTTGGTATTTTCCAACCCCGAATTTAGTTGAACCCGATACTGTTGCTGCAAAGTGATCAGTTCAACCACACAGTCTCCCTTCATATCCTTGTCACAGGCCTAGCAAACTCAGTTCTTTGTCTATACATCCATTTCCGTGTGCTCCGGGCCAATTTCGTGTGCGTGTACCAAAAATCCTGGAGCCCGCCCCATCCAATACTGTGCTATTCAATATTCTTCACCAGCGTACAAAGCTCCATGCACTCGGATAGATTTTCACCAATATCCGGTTTTTATGGTCTGCTTGACCAAATGCTGCATGGAGAGCAATGTTCGTGATTGCTTGGTGGAAAAGCCAAACTGACTTTGGTTTGAGTCCACAGAACTTCGTCCGTGGCCGTGGAATACTTTACCAGTACAATGATTGGATGGGGCAAATGCCAGGATTTCTGGTCCATGGACAAGAAACTGAGGTCCATGTGTGGAGGAGTTGATTAGGCCTCTGTCAGCAATGAAGGAAATGGAAAATTTGGTCATGAAATACATATTTTATCAGATGAAATACAGTAACAGCTGAAATAAAGTACTTTGAAACAGTTTTTGAAATGTTAGCGTGATTGCTGGCTGAATTTAAACAAGAGTAATTTACACCGAAAAGTCAACTTTTTGTAGTATGAAAAATGAATACATATTACATTTCATAAATAAGGAACAAGTTGTGGTTAATGGCGCTCAATTTCCTTTTTTTCTAATGGGAAATTCTCGGATACATTTCGACACATTTCTGAAACAAACACTCCATGAACCAGAATAAAATCATGCCACAATTTATTTATATCAGTGGATTTCACTGAAATGATGAAATGTCAAGACATACTAAATTGATCGGTCATTAAATTAAAATAAAAATCTAGAATCAAGGATAAATCTCCCCATCTTATATGATATTTGTTAATTCCGATAATGAAACCTTGATATACGTGGACAAAAGATACATTTTCTTTTCATATGGAAGATCTGACGTTTAACCACAACTACTTTTTTGCCCTTCACAGAAGGCTATTAAGTACTTACTGTTAGTAAACTGGAGGAGCTCAGTGTATTCACCCAGTACTTGTTCCACAGAGATTCTAACATGTTGTGGTCTAGAGAAGACTTGAAATAGGACACATCTAGGGAGTAGTATCTGTTAAAGGGAACGTAAACTCTGGTGAAACTTGCATGGCCAGTTAAAGCTTTTTTCTCATAGAATCCAAATCGTTTATCAGATATTTTTTTACAATTTTTTCAAAGCAGTACTAAACGTCTTAACTTCGTTAAACTGGACGAACATAGAGGCCTCCATGTTTGAAGAATCGTGACGTCAGTGAACACTAGTTCTTCTGCCTCTGGAGGTAAAAACGCGTCAATTTGCAGAGGTGCAGTATTCGAGACCGTAGCTTACAAACATGAACGAGGATGACAGTACGACGTGTCGGGATTACCTGGTACATTGTGACAGCCAAATGCAGAGCAGCCCGGCATCGTAGAATATCTGTTAGAATCAGGCTGTATTCTACATCAAAGCTAATCGATAACATTGCCTCTGTTAGTCGGGGAACGGAGGAGTGCATGAAAACGACCATATGCGGCCATGTTATCTCGACACAGAGAATGTCCGATGACGTAGGAGATTATCGGCACAACTGAATTTTACGCTTTCCCATTGGATAAAAATCCTGCCCAAAACAAACATGGCGGCGCCCCCAAGAAATTTCAAATCACGGTATTTTCTATGTTTGCGCCTGTCTCATTCATTGGGAAAAAATGAGAAAAAATATTTGTCACGATTTTTTTAATCTATCGGGACTCTTGTATAATTCCCGCGGTGTTTTACCGCAGAGTTTACGTTCCCTTTAATGTATTGGAAAATGACAGCAATCATAAACAATTATGTTAGCCTCATGTAGTTACACTATGTCCTCTAATAATTCAATCTGAGAAAGATCAAATTTATTAGAAGAGAAAGTTGACAAAACGGTTAAAAATCATATAGATAATAAATTATCTCATTGTTATTTTAATGATTGTTTTTAGAGTGTGATCAAATTTATTACATTTTTGTCCCCTAAATTCAGCGATATAATGAAGAACAAATGCACTTTGATCCATTGAAATTACAGGAACAGAGCAAGGTCACTGATGAAGTATATAGTACCCTATTTCTCCTAATTTTTTAACAACATTTTCAGACATGGAAGCAGAAAGTCAGCTGAGGCTAAATACTATGGCATGGATATGTTATTTATCCCAAGAACTGAAAAGACAGCTAGTAAAATTTGTAGAATGTTAGCAGAATTTCTTTCTGCAGATGCCTGAAGTTAAAGATGTAATCAGCCTCAAATCTGGGCTGAAATTGATGTCTCTCAAACTCGGCGAAAGTGACATATGTAACAACAGGTACAAAATGAAACACATTTGACCACAAAAAACTAAACTTGTTTCCACCATTCAGAAGAAAATAGAAGGAGTTGATCTCTAAAAATAAACAGCATGGCATGCCGTTTATTTTTCCACGGCCGTGTCAACAAGCGTATACACGTATGGTGCGTTCTACCAACGTACGCTATGCGACATCACCGAACCGTGGGCACGAGCCATGACGTTATCCCATGGCTGCAGCTGTGCAGCATTCAAATTCGTGAGCGTCGCTACGTCACACAGTGACGTCATTTTCCTCTCCGCGTACAACACACACTCAATGGCGAGACAGAAAAGCCGTCGAAGCGCGCAGAGTTACAAATTTCTCTGACAAGATATTCTTGCATTCGTTGTATATGACGATCCCACTATCGTCAAATATAATACATATGATGATTTGGTAATCTTCCCTGCTGAAAAAAACGCACAGGGGAGAGGTTACAAAATCCATCCATTTTGAGGCTGATTACATCTTTAACTTTTGCTGTCTGAATAATTAGAAGAAATAGGGTAATCTCTCTAATAATTCAATCACAGGAACTGAAATTTTCTACTATAAAATTTGGGGTGATCAAATTTATTAGAACAGGAAGTTGACAAACTCGTTGAAAAATCATTCACTATTTCAAATAATAGTGAACATATATATTCGAACATCTGATTGAATTTTGTCAGCAAAATTGAGGGTGATTGAATTTTGATACTAGGGGGATTGAATTATTAGAGGGATTAGGGTGTGCCATTTAAGTTTGAAAAGCTCCTAGGCCAAACTTGTCTACAAGGACATTGTGGAAATAGGATAGGTCAAATAGGCTTGAAGTTTGGATTCCTGGTTCTGGAGGGTAACAAATGCATCAACTTTTACCCGGTGCGGGTGATCCGCCAAAAATGTGTTATGTCACAGATTTTCAATAGGTTCCTGCTCTGTGAGCACATCTGTGGGTCAAGCTTGGTGGGTCTAGACATATTCGTTCTAGAGATGGTGTTAACGAAAAAAACGGAGACAGACCGTTGCGCGGACGGACAGACATACACCATGATGACATTATGCCAAGGCTGAGTTTGGCCGAGGGGCAATACTTAACTCAAACAGATAGGGTGCCAGTAAACAGATAGAGTTCCAGTAAACATAGACTGATGTACTCTCTACACTGGACATCATGTTAATGAGAAAATCAAGATAAACAGACAGACATATGGACAGACAGACATACAAGATGATATAACTACAAGGTCAAGCTTGGTTGAGGGGTAATAACATACAGTCAGAGAGGGGGCAGGGTTCCAGTAACCAAAGACTGACTTACTGTTTACAGTGGACACCAAAGTCTTCAATCTTGTTCAGTGGTATAGACTGGTACTCTGACGGACCCTCCTCTGGCGGTTTGTATCCCTATAAACACAAACACATTCATCCGGCATTATGATCATCAGCCACTGAATATACATGTACGGCTCTCTGTCGAGAAGACAAGTAGGAATCTGACATAATTCAAGATATCTTACAAGAACTGCCAAGGAAAAGAGATTTGATTCGGTTTAACTTAATGTTACAAAAAAATTTGGTTGTCCAGTGATGCCCATGATGTCCGTGGCAGGGAAATTTTGCATATATTGGCCATATCATCGATAAAAGAATAGGATAGGACTGGAAGCATTCAGTTCAAGACAAAAAACAATAGGGAAGTTATAATGTATTGAATGCTGAATAAAAAAATTTGATTGCACGTCGGGAAGGGGCTTGTAATTTTTACTCGTCCCAAGACATCGGGCTTGCGATTTTGCATGCTGTGTGACAGGGTGATTAGATAGTGTGATTGAACATCGATGTGGAGATTGAACAACAATAGGGT